>SSNR01000088.1:468758-491072 GCA_006937965.1 Callopanchax toddi | reverse complement strand
CCCCCCCCCCCCCCACCAGTTCTCTAACAATGTGGAGCTGTTAGGTCTAATTCTACACATCAAACAGTAAAGAAATCATAAAGTCTTCATGAGGAGACCTTAGAATAATATCAGTATAATCAGATACAAATAAAAATAAAAACAACCACAATGTGGTCACAACAGAAGTCAGAGTTTCAGGAAAAACTAACCTGACCTCCACAAGGTCAGAAACACAACTTAATATTCACAATCAGCTTTCTACTGACACCACAAACACATCAATCATCTCTAACTAACAGTCAGATCATTAATGTTACAATTCAGACAACAACCACTAACCAAGCAATGTTGAATGTGAATGTTGGTGGTGGTCAGAGGGCCGATGGCGCAAAATGGCAGCCTTGCTTCTATTGGACTGCCCCAGGGCAGCTGTGACTACAGTTTACCAATGGATGAAGCACTTTGTGTGTCCGGAAAGGCGCTTTATAAATCTAATCCATTATTATTATTATTATTATTAGGCCCGAGCAGCGAAAGCGCTGAAGGCCTCTTGTAATTCCTCCGTTTATTTTTCTTTCTCCTTGCAAAAATAAATTGGCTAGTTGGAGGCCTTAACATATTCAAAAACTCACCAAATTTGGGGGATTTGTAGAACCTGGTGAAAATTTACGTATTTTAAAGGCGTCGCAAAATCGCCAAAAAATTGGCTCAACACCGCCTCCTAGAAAATGTATATCACCCTCCCCATTGACCTTTTTTTAACGTAGAGTTATGAAATTTAGTACAGTTGTAGAACCTACCAAGACGCACGAAAAAGTCTCTTACCATCATGGTTTATATCAAACAGGAAGTCGGCCATTTTAGGTCAAACAAGCCATTTTAGGCTTGTTTTGGCTGTTTAGATGGTCCGCATAGAGATTTTGATTGATCAACTTGATTTTTGGTGATTTTGCTCATAAGGCATGGGGAAGCTTAAGTTTTGAAAATTGTGAGTTTTCGTTAATGTTCAGGGGGCGGGGCCAGGCCTCAAAGTTGGGCGACTCGCCACAAAAATACAAGTTGCTATAAAATGGTCACTGACAATCATGGAATGATGAAACTTGCTGTGGTGGGTCCTCATACAACCCCTAACAACATGGAACAGTCAAATTGTTTTTTATTATTCCTGTTTTTTGTGGCACAAATCTCATTGCATATGTTGCATTTTGCGCTGTTCCTGTTTACCTTTCCAAAATGCAGCCAGACTTTAGGTTTTTTTGTGCGTTTTCAACCCGGAGCTTGTTTAGTTTGCAGAACTGTTGTTGAAAAGGAGAGGAGAGAGGAGGATCTGTGTGTGAGCTCTCCTCCTCGTCACGTAGAGCGGAGCTGGAAGAAATGGAGCGGCACATTTACTGGGACATTTTATTGTAAAAGTACAGAAATTTAGAACAAAAAAGTTTGTTTTTTCAGTACCAGTACCTACCGAAGGCTTTCGGTCAGTACCGACCAAGTTTCGGTACCCAGCCCTTTTTTTTGGTCCACTTTTGATTTAGTATTAACTCGTCTAGCGACGCTCCAGAAGTGACGCCAACACCTCGACCACAAACTGAACTCACAGCTTGATTTTTACTTTGATTAAAATGATTTGCTTGCTTGTTAATTTCTCTTGAAAAACGCCGTACTGTGTGGTCACCATGATAGACACCTGTTAGCCTCCCTGTCAGATGTCAGATCTCCATTGACATATTTCCCTCTAAGTCTTTAATGATCTAATTTATTTGTTCTAAAATACGTGGCAGTTTAAATAAACGGGTTCTACGGACCATATACGGCCCAGAGGCCAGAGGTTCCCTACCTCTGTGTTAGTTCAAACACCAGAAAACTGAACTGGAGCTTGAAATGTTGACGTTTGTGTCTTTTTGTCTTTTTCCTGCAGAGAGCACCCAGCTGGAGGACCCGCGGGTCCAGTGGCAGCGGGAGCAGGAAGCCATGCTGCGGGACTACCTGTCCGTGGCTCGAGACGCGCTCAGCGCCCAGAAGGAGATCTACCAGGTGAAGGAGCAGCGCCTGCGCCTGGCGCAGCAGGAGTACCAGCAGCTGAACGACGCCTGGAGGGACAAGTCCACGTCGCAGACGAGCTGTGAGTTCTGATGTGAAAACATCAACTAGTTTCAGGAATGTAGAGACGAGAGAGAAAAACGACTCTTTATTTTAGGATTCTTCATCCCTGATATCGATCCAAGTCATTTAAAGAGAGTCATAAAGTGATGTTCTATCAGTTATTTATCTACAGTAAGGACCACTCAAAGTGGGAGGAGTCTCTATTAACAGGAAGTAGTCCTCAGACTGGAGCAATGCTCATGGCTACTCAGATCAGTGACAAACTAGCAGCTAATTTTCAGGTATTTAAAACAATTCCTGCAACATAAAGTCATACTGATGAGTTAGAATGCTTTATTACCTGATTGTAATCCTCTACAGTTTACATGAGACCGTTGTAGGTGTTATTTTTGACCAAACATCATCTAAATGACTATGCTACTGTACGTGTCACTGCAGCAGCATCCACACCATAAAACTGTCTCACGTGTTTAAAATACTCTAAGATTTGCTGCTGATTTGTCACTGATCTGAGTAGGGATGAATATTGCTCTGGTCAGAGGACTACTTCCTGTTTATACAGATCCCACCCACTTTGAGTGATGTCATCAGTGGGTGTGGTCCAAATAACTGATAAAATGGCACTCCAAAATGACCAAACTATCCCTTTAAAATGACCTATCTAATGATGACGAGTCTGATACAGATGTTTTGCTGCACAGACTTACATCCATAACATCATAGTTAATAAAACCACTTCATGTGAGCTTTGTATCACAAATGTAGCAACTAAACTAAAGAGGTTTATTTTAAAGATAGATGGAGATTAGATCTTTAAGTGACGTGATTTTATAAAAGATGACTTTAACCCTGTGAGGTTTGACTGGAGTAACTCCTTTATAATCACGTTTTTCCTGCAGTGAATTCCAGGTCGTCCACTTCCAGCAGATACGACCCGGAGATCCTCAAAGCAGAGATCGCTACGGCCAAAAGTCGGGTAAGAACTTCTTCATCAACGTTTTAGATAGGATATTTATTTTAAAGATGTTTTATGTAAGAAAAGATCAGATTAAAGAAACTAACATTTCTGATTAAACCATTAAGAGGAAAGTGATTATTTAATCACTTTGATTTGTAACCAAGACCTGAAACTTTTACAAAAATGTTTTAAAAGAAGAAAAAAAAAAAACACTTCTAAATATGTTATGTCTGGAATGCTGAGGCGTCTCGTTTTCATTCATTGTCTATATTTGTGTCCTGAGTTGTCGGGTTCCCTTTAACCGTTGCCTCCTGTCTCAGGTGAACAAGCTGAAGCTGGACCTGGCCTGTCTGAAGCAGGAGCTGCAGTTTAAAGAACAAGGCTTTGAGACGCTCAGAGAGTAAGACTTTCACACTTCTTGATTGACATTTAAAGTCTGACATGAATTCCTTTTGTTGAAGCCAACAAGCTGAGCAAATCGAGTTACGTCTAGTCAGTTCCTAAACTGTTCACTTTTTAAACTTCTGATATTAGGATCAGATGTTCAGGAACGCTCATGTTTTCATCAGGAAAAGTTATTTTTGGCTAACTGGTGGTGAAAAAAGATAACTGCTTTAATCCAGTCTTTGAGTTTCTAACTGATGTCGATACCAGCATCGAGTACTGGTCCAACACCACGTTTGTGTCGATACTATAGGACCTGATACCATTGTGATGGGTACTCTTATTTGGTTTAAAACAACGTGATGTTGGTGCGTCACTATGTTTGACCTCTGCAGAGTGATGCATCTGTTAAACCTTCTTACTGATTCTTTTAAAAATGTTAAGTTTAATTTGTGGGATTTTATCTGTTTCCATCAACAGTTTTAATAGTTTTCTGTTCCTAAAGGTGATAACTTGGACTTCAGGGTGTTTTATAAATGATTAATAGGAATGTGTGTCTCCCTGTTGTAGAATCAGATGTTTGTCATCTTAGTCAGCTTCATAAAAGAGACGTTACTTCACCACCTCTGAAGGGAAAAGAGGAGTGAATCACAAGTATTACAGGAAACTTTAAAGCTTAGTAAGCACTTTTACTTTGCTCTTTAGTTTGAAAGACAAGTCAGACACCACAACGTTGTTTGTATCGCGTGAACCTTAAAAAAAAAATCAGTAACGAAGCTTTCATTTTATTTTAGGCCTTCTGATTCTGATTGGATGGATGAATGTTCAGATATACTGTATGGTGTGTGTGTTTGTGTGTGTGTGTTTGTGTGTGTGTTTGTGTGTGTTTAAGCTCCTCCCCATCGAGTCATCTTGATGTATCTTTCTCCTCCCTCACCTCCTGACTACTTGGTACTTTAAAAACAAATATTAAGTATTTCAAATGATCCCAAATTAATTTACTCCCAACGACTTTGTATAAATAAAACTTCCTGTGAAAAACCATCAATTTGTTTCACTGAAATCCCAGCTTTCCTACTAAATTATATGTGGACTTCATTTTATTTTAAATCACGTGAACAACTTTCCTTATGCAGATATAAAACCTGAAGTGTCCAAAAACGGACTTTAACTCTTTAAAACTAAATAATAAAAGCAATTAAGAAATCCAGTTTTAAAAACAGAACTATTTATTGGCAAATAAATTGGCTAGCTATATAACTTTCTCTATTTTAATGTGTATTTATATAAGAAAATACAGAAATAAAATTGGCACATTCCACCTGTAGCTCCTCCACCAGAGGGCAGCCAACATTTATGTGACTGAATGGTGATATTTGAGTCCAGACGAAAAATAAAACATAAATAAATGAATAGAAAATAAAGTTCTGTACCAGAGAGGATGAGAAAAGGTATGTAAATGTAATGGACCCAGCATAGAACCCTGAGGGACACCGTTTATCATATCACCTGCTAGTGAGATCATTTGCAAACCAACCAACTGCTTATTGAGACAAACCAATAGCTGAAAGACCTTTTTTAAAGTAATATAATAACTCTCAGCAGGCAGAAATCACAAGTAATTTTGTATTAAAATCTAAATTAAAAAAGTAATTTTTACAGAGGTTATGGTGCTGCTGGGTATTACAGAACTCATATTCTACTTTGAGGTCTCTGGTTTAACCACAAGTCTAAATATATTTATGTTTAGTGTGAAAGGAGGGACAAACAGCTAAAAGTTGAGCTCTGAATTAGAACGGTTTATTTTGGATCCCTCCCTCCTGTCTGTCTGTCTGTCCCGAGCGCTGATATTTAGTGAAATCTTATCCGGTCCTCTGTGTGTGGCTGCATTCCAGTCTGAGCCCATTTCTGAAAACACTGATTGGTAGTTGAACGCCGCCTGACGACTGCAGCGGGAGAGGAAAGTCAGATAGGAATGCCGTCTGACTGCTCTCTATAATCCCCCTGACACTCTCCCTGTGCCGCCTGCATGAGGCAAGACAAATAGGACGACATTCCTGTTGGATTCAGCGTCCAACGGCACCCAGCAGAGGAAACAAAACGCCTCAGACGCCCTGAGATGACTTCAGAGGAGCTCACTTCATTCTGCCGTCTGCAGACGAATTGTTTCTGCTCGTAATCCACATTCCTGAGCCGTGGTTCTGTTAGGGCGTTTATGGTGGTGTTAGTGTTTAATAGTGAAGTGGAATGTGTGATAATGAAGCAATAACTGCAGTGATAAGCAGCGGTTCATCTGCGTCAACACTTTCACGCCAACATTAAGGGTTTTTTGAACAGGTGCCGGGGCAAATTCCAACAAGTGGACGTCCTGCCTCGCTTGTCTCCTTTGTTCAGCAGCGATCATGTGATTCAGATAGGAGATAAGATGAGAAGAGGAGGCGAAGGAGGAGAGATTATTAAGAATTACTTGTAAATTCTCAACTGGACGTCTGATGGTTAATAAACATTCTGGGACTTGATGCACATATCGACTAAAGATTAATCTAATAACATAAAATAGGAATCATTAATACAATAATTCATTAATACTGAACAAAACAACAAATCTAGATCATTTCAGGTCCTAATTCAAGAAAGCTGACTGCAGTAAACGTGATTCAGATGGAATAAAATTAGATTTATTATAAAATGACAACCAGAGAATCACTCAGGATGGGCGGAGCCTTCTGCCTCGGCCCACCGGGGCCTGAGAGGACAAACACAGAAGGACTGGATCAGTCGACTCTAAAACGGAACAAAATTAGTGTCAGCAACAACAGGAACTACAAACATGGAGAGTACAGCGCGAAGCCAGCAGAGAGAGGAGATGTGGTCAGTTTGTCCTCCAGTCAGTCAGCATAACCCAAGATAACTAACTAAAGAGATGAGTCAGCATAACCCAGATAACTCTAACTAAAGAGATGAGTCAGCATAACCCAGATAACTCTAACTAAAGAGATGAGTCAGCATAACCCAAGATAACTCTAACTAAAGAGATGAGTGAGCATAACCCAAGATAACTAACTAAAGAGATGAGTCAGCATAACCCAAGATAACTCTAACTAAAGAGATGAGTCAGCATAACCCAAGATAACTCTAACTAAAGAGATGAGTCAGCATAACCCAAGATAACTCTAACTAAAGAGATGAGTCAGCATAACCCAAGATAACTCTAACTAAAGAGATGAGTCAGCATAACCCAACATAACTCTTAACTACACACTAGGGACGCTCCGATCATGTTTTGTGCTGCCGATACCGATCACATTGATTGACTGTACATTTCACACTGTATTAATAATGAGGGCTAATGGCTACTTGATCTGTAGAAAATGAACCATAAATCTCCTTCATTTGGATAAAAACACATTTTTACTGACTTTTCAAAGATGAAAAATACAAAACCTTGAAGGAACCATGTAGACTCCATCCATCCATATAGAAATATATTATTTATAGATATATATTTACAATCCTTATAGAAATCTATTATTTTAATATATATGTAAATACTTCAACATATATTCTTGTGCACAAGATCCTCATTAATTAGTTTGTAGTTGAAATACCGTTTTGAGATTTTTTTCCTACTGCTTCTCAGACGCAGAAAAGTCAACATTGTTTTGACCCTCTGGTCCATTTTTTGTCCATAAAGAACGAACTAATTACTGACAATGGTCTGATCATTACTAAAGAGTCTACCTGCTGCTCTCTCAGCTCCTCCTCCCTCCACCTGTCTGATCCACCTGCGCCATGACGCGCCACTTTCCTCTCCTCCCGGCGCATGAGCAGTGAGCTCTTTCCAACTCCGTCCTTAATATTTCAATTATTGTCTTTTAAAACCGATTTGGAGAATCTTCCTGACGGGGGTGTTGTGTAACGTGCTGCAGCAGCAACAGACTCTGTGGAGCTGCAGGAGGAGACGCAGCTGTGCGAGTCAGCGGGACTACCTCGTCTCCAGGACTGAGCTCCCAACCAACTATAAATGGAGCGGTCCGTTCTGGGGACGGCGAGGCCCGGCTGCACAGTGAACTCACGGCAGCTCCACAGATTTGCTGTGCGCCTTGTGACCTCTGGTTTAGGAGCTATAGCTCGGCTCCTACGATCGGTGCTAAACGGAGTGTTTTCACAGATATCGGACGATTTTGATCGGTGGCCGATCGATCGGAACATCCATCCCTACTACACACGCACACAAATCAACACAAAATGCAGTTGTTGGTCACTCTTTTGCAAATATTCTGCCCAATTATTGGAAAATTGTGATTTTCCTGTTGTCAGTAAATATAAACATTTGTTCAGGACACGTCAGAGGGAGCCACGAGTCACAGACCTGACTCAGGCCAACAACAAGCAGACGGTCACATTCCTGTTCTGGGTGTTTCTGTTAGCTGTTGAAGTTAGAGCTGTGTGTGTGTGTGTGTGTGTGTGTGTGTGTGTGTGTGTGTGTGTGTGTGTGTGTGTGTGTGTGTGTGTGTGTAACTGTAAAGTTTCTGCTGTTTTGATCATAAGAGCAGCCATGTTTGAGAAGGACTTTGAGGGGATTAGTTGTTCCCTCTCCCTGTTGCAGACGAGTGCCTCCCTCCTTCACTTCCTCATTCTTTCTTGTTTTCTCCCTCTCCCTCTCTCATTCAACCCAAACGTCCCTCCCCTCGTCCCTCTCTGAAGAATGTGGAAGGGCCGGTTGTGTTCATGTCAGACTTCACGTATCTGCTGCTGCCTCCGACGGCTGTTCTCCTGCAGCTCGTTCTGCTCAGTCTGACCTGTAAATGTTTGATACTTTCATTAAAACCCCGTCAGTTTAGAGGCACGTTCTCCTGTTTCATTCAGGGTTCTGATGGGTTTTTAACCCTTTAACTGTCAGGTCAACCATCTGGTAGCACACATTTAATCTCTGCATTTTAATAAAGCATGCGCCAAACATAACTGGAAAAAAACCTTTTACACTAAAGAAATTCTAAAAGATGTTTAAGCATTAATATATATATATTTTTATTTTGTACCATTGGTGATTTTACATTAACACTCATTGCCTAAAAATCATGACTGATAAAGGAGAAAGAAGTTTATCTGTAATAACCTGCTACTTTTACAACCTTATACCATTTTTCTATTAGATTTATTATAAAATAAGAAATAAGACAAGATAATCAAATTGTTTTATTATTATCAAATTAAATATTACCCATCACCGAAAGGCAAAAGGTGAATGTTGATGGTTTTGCTTGAACATATTTGTTTGTGTTTATTAGCAAAACTTCTCATGAACCACTGGTTGAATTTGAATGAAACTCAGGAAAAAACTTGGGATTGCATGAGATCTTGTAAAATTGTGTGTGATTACTTTATTTCTCAATATTCGATCAAAACAACTGTAACTCCATCATTTCTCCCAAAAAATGATTTTATTTTAAAACTCTAGGATGAAAAACAGCAGGTGATAGTATTATTGTATCCATATTTATGACCAAAAAAGACATATCTGGATGCACAGCTGATCTGATTCATTAAAGGTTCATGAGCAGATAAAACAGATTTAATAAGATTCAACTCTTAAAAACATCCTTTTAACTATGACGCAGCTCAATGTGAGTTTATTTCAACACATTTCAGGGTTCCCGTGGGGTCTTAAAAAGTATTAAAAGCATTGAATTTATGAATTTGGAAATAATACCTTAAAAAGACTTGAAAAAGTCTTGAATTTTGATATCTGGGTCTTAAAATGTGCTGTACGTCACTTCTCTGTATCGCATTTCACCTCAAAGGTTTTATTTGTCAACCACGATTATTCTGATTAAATAACTTGTCATACTTTGCACATTCCACATTCCTTTTAAAAATAAATGAACATACGTTCAAGAATTTTTTGTTTTTTCTTGTCGGTAGGTCTGTGCGTATTAAATTTGTATATAAATGGTCTTTAAAAGGTCTTTAAAAAGACTTAAATTTGACTCGGAGAAACCTGTATGCATTTACATTCAGTGCAAAATGATCAGATACAATATGAGTCAGCATGAATTTTGTTCAACATCTTAGGATTTATTACAAAACAATACAACAAAGAAAGGGATAATTATGTCAAGTAATGAATTAGTTTGGTCGTACTTGTTAAAAATGGCTGCTCCAAACAGGTCTAAAATTATGAAACCATACAGTTCACAAACAATACACAAAAATGGGGTCTGGTGCAAAAACATTGATCATTGTTTCAATAATTTAGCCTTTTCTATAATCTAATATCAGCTGATCCCCATGTTCAGGGTGAAGAATACGGTTTGTACCAGCTCTGCTGCAGTTCTCCTCTTGAACAGCAGGTGTCACTAATGAGCACTGTACTGCTAAACAGCAGGAATGGCAGCAGCAGAAGAGTTGTGCGTCATAAGAACTGTCCTACAGGATAAAACGATCATAACTTTACTGATACTTTTTACTAAAGTAATTAAACTTGCAGACGTTTCAGTGTTAAATATTTAAGGTTTAATCAAGACAAAGACGTCATTAACAGATGTATCTGGATCCACTCGCTCCATTCCTGTGTGTCTGTAAATCTGTATGAATCGGTTAATCTGAGTTACTGCAGACGATTAGTTCAACATTCATCTGATCGCTGCGTTTAAAAAAAAAAACATTTAGTGGGATTTAGTTCATTCTGGCGCAAAGATCCAGGGTAGCTGACAGTTTTTGGTTAAATTCACTCAGGAAATCCAACTTTGTTGTATTTTTAGTGTCATTCTGCTGCAGAAGTTCCACCCATATAGCAGTAATTTGGTTGGGAAAGAATCAGTTTAAATATAAACTGTTGACTTGTTCTTGGTCAAAGTTAAAAGGAGCCACTTCAGAGGGACCGAGGACCAACGTGTTGCTCCAGAGCCACAGATCGGAGACATTATTTAAACAATATTTAACATTTTTAGCTCGATCATCGGTCATGCTAACCCTAAATCCTCAACATGTACTAACTCCTCCCTCTTCACCTCCTCTAGGATCGACCAGAAGGTGTCCAACAGTCCGTACGGCTACAAGCTGCAGGAGGCGCAGGCCATCCTGAACGAGGTGCGCTCCATCCGAGACGCCATCAGCTCCGGGGAGAAGGAGAAGCAGGAGCTCATGCAGGTGAGATGTGAGACTGGAATGTAAACAGAAGCAACAGGATCAGCTGATAGTTTGCTTTGGAGCTGGTTTAACGCTGAATCAGCTTCGTCTTTTCCTCTTGGAGCCAGATAAGGAGTGTGTCATCTCTCCTCTGGTGACGTCAGTTTGTTGTTTTCCAGAGCAAATATTCCCCCGAACACCGAGAGCATCCAGTGAGCTCCGTCGGTCTGAATACACAGACACAGCTGGACTGAAGAGAAACAGAACCTTTAAAATGGAGGTTGTTTAGGAGTGATTCAGCCTCTCCTTAGGCGTATCGGTGTGATAGATCTACTCAGAGAAAAGGCTGTCTAAACCACTACGTTTACTAGAAGTTTCAGTCAGCTTTTAGAACTTATAACCATCATGTGGTGAGCATAGCTTAAGGTTAGCAGTTTCATCTCTTCCTGGCCTTCATTGACTTTTCTCAGTTTAGCTTATGTGGAACTTAATATCAGTTTTTAACCATTTTTCAGAGGATGTAGCGGTTTGTTTTGTCAACTTAAACTTAGATTCAGCTGTTTCTCAGTCTGTCTTCTACTGATTTAACTGTATTTACACATTACAGCTTAGATTAAGCCATTCATCAGTTGTTTTTAGCTATTTCCACAGGTTTATCCCATCTTTACAGCTGAATTAAAGTTTTTTCAGCAGATTAAAAAATAAAATTCAACAGTTCAAATATTTTTAAACCTAATAATTCAAATTTAATAACTTTAAGCTAGATTAAACTTCAATTCAAAATTTTCAGCAAATATTTAAAGTTTAGCTAAAATTCAGCTCATTTGAGCTTCATTCACCTTTTTTCAGGCAATTTCAGCTCTCTCATTCAGCATTAAATGCATTCAATCTTTGCATTTTTGCAAGAAATGCAGCTTTTCTAGTTTAAAATGGCATTATGACAAGTAACAGTTGAATTAGAACTACTTAACTAAACACTCTTAGCTATCTTTGCTGCATACGTTTAAAACAACATCCAATCTATATTAAAGAGACAAATACCTGGTAGCTGCAGCAGCATGTACAGTAGCACAGTCATTCAGACATTAAACACCATAAACCAGGGGTGTCCACTTTTCACCTCACGAGCTACTTTTATAATGAGCAGGTCATGTGATCTACACACTTAGTGAGGTCATAGTCATGGTGTGACTAGTCTCCTTCTCTCAGGTCACTCAGTCCGTGAGGACGTCCTGATCTAGTCAGATTTACACCTGGAGACATTTCCCTCCCATTCCTTGACGATGGATTTAACTCCAGAGGAAGTTCAGACCCGTAGAAATGTTTTTGTATCCATCACCTGACTGAAACTTTTCAATAAGCTTTTCTCTGATTTGTTCTCTTGTCTTCATGCTGTGATGTACCCAGGAACACTCAGTGTGTTTACATGCACATCAGAAAACCGAACTATCGCCTTAAATCGACTGAAGTTGTTTTTTTAAATGCTTGTAAACGCGTTGGTCTGGCTGAGGACAAACTGGCTCCGATGGAGTTAAAGCACCCAGATAATGAGGTAGTAGCTTGATTTCTGATGCATGTAAACCGGTCAGTCAAGCTGAGACCTCTTCTGGGATCGCAGAAGAAGATGGCAGCAAAAACAAATGAACAGCTTGCCAGCGCAGGGTACACGAAGACGCCCGAGCAAATTCGTGTCCGATGGAAACATTTAAAACAAGAGTTTAAAACGCTAAGAAAACAACTGGAAACGCCCGACATGAAGGACGCATGTCGCCGCCTATCGTAGCGGAGTGGCGCGAACTTCATGTGAGAGGGTGAATACCTATAGACACTGTAAACATGCAGAGTGATGGATGGAGGATAAAACTCTAACTCTAAATGATTTCTGATGGAAAAACAAAGCTCAGAAGATGAAGGCGTTTTTACTCTGAGATGAAATGACTGAGGAGCGTTTGTCCCCGTGTTTTATCACCGGATATCTTAACACTGAGAGGAAAAACGAGATTTACTGACTCGTTTGCTGAGGCTGCAGTGAGGCAGGTGATGCTTTAAAGCCTCGTCTTTGTCCTTGTGATGACCGCCGTCACGCAGGAGAGCTGATGGAGACATTTTTAACAAAGTGTTTTCATTTCCTCCGTTCAACTCGTTGAGTTGATAAACTGAAGTGTTCTGATGTTCCTGGCCTGAATGTGAAAGATAGTGAGGAGGATTTAGGATTTTATCAGGTGATGACCTCTGAAAGCAGAAGAGATACCAGGCTTGTTTTAGTAGATTTATTGTGTCTGCTTCCACTTTATTCGTTGACCTTGATCTGATGTCATAATTTATTCTTTTTTTGAGCCAGTTAGACTTAAATCCAAAACACAATCATCCTTCTTGTTCCCTGATCACACCCTGAGGTTTTATTTTGGTGTTTTCCTGCCGCGGTGTCCCACTTTCCCTCTGTAGATAAACTTGTTGTCAGGTTGTGATTCATATAATCTCATTTCTCTCTCCCGTTCTCTCAGAAACTGTCGGTGCTAAAGGATGGATTCCAGCTGGATTCAGGTTCTCAGCAGGACCTGTGGGGCAGCAGCCCGTCGCTCAACAACTCAGAGATGTCCATCCCTCGGCTCTACTCCGACGCCGGCTCCCAGACCGACGTCCCCGCCGAGGTGAGACTCTGAGACGTCGTTAGAGACGAATCGGTACCGGAGCTTCATCCGGCGAGAGACGAAAAGCCCTCGACTCACAGAGCAGATCAGCAGCTTCGAAACAAAAACACTCAAGTTAAAACAAGATCAGCTTCACAAAACATGAGTTTATAAAACCTTCATTACAGCGCTTCAGTTTGTTTTTATTCTTTTGTTTTTCAAATAATTGAACTGTCATCAGTGTGTGAATGTGTGTATGAGTGGTCTATTTACCATTTGACCACAACTTCATTCACTTCTATACAAACAGCCATCTTTTTTATTTTGTTTGCACTTTTTTCTCTGTTGATGGATAATGTAATGGATAAAAAATATAAAAATGATGTTAATAATTAATTGTAATGAAGTTTTAACGTTTTATTAAATAATCTCCATATTTTTCAGAAACGTTTTTATTTTTTTCTCCTCTGACGTTCAGTGCAGTAAGTTATAGAGAATAAAATATGATGAAGCCACCAGTTTAATGGTTAAAGTGGTTTTAAAACTAAATAATAAATATTTATTCCAGATGCTCGTTGATTTAATTAACTGATTTAAATAAAAACCTTTTCACCTCAGTTATTTATCAGTTATGACAGATCCCCCAGTTTTCTCTGGCGACTGAGGAGGATAAACGTTCATCCTGATGTTTTTTCTCTGTTCTGATCAGTTTTCGACCAGCACCAACAAACTGGCAGAGAAGGTTCGTCTGAGCCTGAAGTACGAAGAGGCCAAGAGGAGGTGGGTGGGATTCAAACCCCAAAGATTCAAAGCAGCATTTAGTTCATTTGTTATTGTTTGTAATAAATGATTCATAATTGTCTGAATGCTTCATTTAGTATTTAAACTATGACCATCTTGTTTAAGTTCTTTAAACGTTTTTTTCTTCTACAATTTTCCATCCATTTATATAAATAATAAATCTCATTCAGGACTTTCTGGGTATAACTTTAGCAGAGTATCCACGGAGTCTTGAAAAGTATTAAAAGGTGATAAATCAATTTTGGGAAATTCAAGACCCTTATAAAGTATTAAAAAGTCTTATCACGGCTTTATAAAGTACATAAGCGTATTGCATTCACCCGAAAAAATTAAAAGCTCTGTTTTTCTGAATTAACAAGATAATTTTTACAAAAATAAATAAAAACTGAGCCGTTTTTATTTATTTTTGTAAAAATTATCTCACTAATTCAGAAAAACCAAGCTGTTTTTATTTATTTTTGTAAAAATTATCTCGTTAATTCAGAAAAACCGAGCCGTTTTTGTTTATTTTTGTAAAAATTATCTCGTTAATTCAGAAAAACCAAGCTGTTTTTATTTATTTTTGTAAAAATTATCTCGTTAATTCAGAAAAACCAAGCTGTTTTTATTTATTTTTGTAAATAACGCACCTTCTCCTCACAGGATCGCCAACATCGAGGTGCAGATCGCCAAACTGGACAGCGAGGCGTGGCCGGGGCTGCTGGACCCGGAGCGGGACCGGCTCATCCTCATCAACGAGAAGGAGGAGCTGCTGAAGGAGCTGCAGTACGTCGGACCGCGGCAGCGCCTGGAGCCCAACGACGCCGAGAAGCTGGAGACCGAGAAGAAACGTCTGGAGAGAGACCTGCAGGCCGCCAGAGACAACCAGAGCAAAGCTCTGACCGAGAGGTGAGCGAGGAGCAGGTCTTCCTGTCGGGAGCATCTACTGAGTTTCTGTTCACTGTTTTACAGAGATGGAGGAGAGAATGAAACATTTAGTTTAAGATTTTTGTTTTTTATTCATGGTTTTGATTCTTAAGGCAGCAGAACTGTGTATCTGAGCTGAACTCCACCTGACGTTCTGAAGCAGCAACACCTGAACGTTTTTGTTGTTAAGAGGAGATCAGAGCAGCTGATGACACTACTGACCTTTACAGAGGTCAGCTCTGACTCAGCCTCGTTTTCCTCCATCGTTCCTCCCTACGTTAGTAGCTAAGCATCTCCAGGCCTCCTCCTCCTCCTCCTCCTCCTCCTCCTGCTCTCTAACAGGACTCTCGTTGTTCCAGCTTCAGGTCAGACTCTACCTGAGCTCCGTCTCTCTTTGTGTCCCGTCTCCTGTTCCTGAAACCCGAGAGGCCGCTAAGCCTCGACACAAAAAGGACCTCTTGTAGTCGTCAAACACACACACACACACACACACACACCCCGATAACAAACTTCTCCAGACTCACACCGTCCACTCAGAGTTAGCTGCAGCTCTGGAAATGTCACATTCTTTTCCTGAGTTTCAGAAAAGCTTAAACACCAGATGCAGCCAGAGCCTCAGAACCAGAGAGACCAGGAAAACACTTAAAATAAACCAAATAAAGTAAAAGATGTTTTTTTTTTCTCTTGGTCCAAACTAACTTCTTTAATTTATATGAATTTTCTTTGTAAAAACGAATAAAAAACAGAATCAAATAAAGTTTTCTTCATGATTATGAGACTTTTAAAATAGTTTCAAGACTATGAAGCAGAAGAGACGCCGTCTGAGGATGAAGGTCACCTTCTGCTTTATGCTGATGATTTATAGATGTTTTATTCTAGTCTTGCTGCAGGTTGAAGCCCAGAAGCAGCTCAGACGATCTTGTAAATGAAATCTCTCCTCTCTGTGGTTTCAGGCTGCGTCTTCACTGTAAGAGGAACAAACTGGTGAGAGAGCTGGAGGAGACGGTCCGACTGGCCACCACCTTACACACGCAGCTCAAGAGGTTCGTCTCTACTGTCGTATTCAGATCCATGTAGCTGGACTTCTCTGGTTCTGGCTCTAAAATCTCCTTTTTTTAGGAAGTTCAGACGTCTGTTGTCTCACTGGGTTTTTGTTTTATCAGTTTATTCATGTTTAGTTTGCTTCTCATCTCGTTAAACGTAATCTGTCTGACCCAAATATTTATGAATAAATAAAGATGCAGCACATAAGTGGGAAATGAAGTGTTTTATTGTGTCTTATCATGGAGGAATTTGAGGTTTTGTGCTCAAATATTCCAGCTTTTATCAGGAACCTGGTGGTAAATAAACAGCAGTTTGTAGTGACGCTAAATGGGAATTATTTGTAACTTTTTCATGTTTGTAAATCCGTTGATTTGATGAAATCCTTCCTCTCGTCTCCAGCATGTCCGCCAGCACTCTCTCCTGTTCGTCCGGCAGCAGTCGAGGTTCGCTGACGTCCAGCCGCGGCTCGCTGGCCACCACCTCCAGCATGGGCTCCACCTCCTCCCTCAGCTTCACCGACATCTACCTGGAGCAGCCCGAGCTGGCCGACCCGGACCTGCGGAACAAACTGGAAGGCCTCCTGCAGGACGGAGGTCAGGGAGGTTACCGGCCCTCCAGCTCCATCACCACCATACACGAGCACGAGGTGGTGACGGGCTGCAGCGGGAGGCAGGGGGGGGATGCAGGCGGGCCGGGGGGGGACGCAGGTAGTTCTGGTGGAGGAGCGGAGTCCTCCAGGATCCAGGCGCTCAGACCGTCAGAGACTCCTCGCTCTATGAGCTCCTTATCGCCTCGATCTTCTCTGTCCTCGTTGTCCCCGCCGTGCTCGCCCCTGGTGTCGGACACTAGTTTCCTGTCGGGGGATACGTTCGCGGGCCAAACGGGGCCTGGCGGGTTGGGTTTGGACCTGGAGCTCCGCAGCAGGCTGGCAGAGCTGGAGCTGAACTCTGAGGAGCAACAGGGAGAGGAGCACAGGGAGCTGGAGGAGAAACAGAACCACAACAACATGCTGGGAGAGGAGGGGAAAGGTGAGTTCAGATCAAGAACCAGCTCAATGTTCAGTGTTTGAAATGTGTCTTCATAACTGCAGGTTATTGACTCACACTGTGTGTTTTTGTTGCTTTAGACGGAACTGAATTTAGAGTAAAATAGCAAATAAACATGCAGTGAGATTCACGCTCTGAGGAGAATTCATCAGGAAAACATTGAGTTTTTTAGCGTTCAGGTTGTGGATAATAAACAGACATTTATTAAAATATCATAGGAAATGGAGACTGGGGTTTAGGGTGCTGGGGTCACTTTCAGAATGGAGGCTCCGCCCACTTGTTGGTTTTCATTCAGGTCATGGAACAGTAGACCAGGTCTAGACGGGTCCTGGGAGTTCTCCAGTCCACGTGTGTTTTCTGGACCTTTAGAAGACTTTCAGCCAGGTCCCAGAGACATTCTGTGGGGGGGTGTTGGGTCACTTTAAAGGTCTATCTGTTGAACTAAAACGAGCTGGTTCCCAGTGCGGGTTGATCTCCACCAGGCTTGTGGTGTGGTCATGGAGACGATTGGGTCTAGGGGTTTTCTTATTCTACTTTTTGTAGATGATGTCCTTCTGTTCTTCAGGCCCTAACCTGGGGTGGTTTGCAGTCTGAGGTCCTGGTTCTCGTAATTCTTCCTCCAGGTTGGGAGTCAATCGCTACCTCAAGCAGGGGAGTTCAAGCATCTTGGTTTCTTGTTCCTGAGTGATGTAGGATGGAGGAGAGATGGGCCAGTGGATCAGAGCTTCATCTGCAGTAATGAAGGCTTTGATCTGGTCATTTGTGGTCAAGAAGGAGCGGAGCTGTAAGACAAACTCTCAATTTACTAGGGGTGCAACGGATCATCATCGATCCGTGGTTCGTACGGATCACCCTCTACGGTTCGGAACGCACGTGGTTCGCGGTTCATGTAGAGCGCGTGCGTCGCTACATAATTCCCGACGTTCTGTTCTCACGCGCTGTGAATCTGCAGATTATTCCCCTCTTAGAAAGGCGTTCGTTTTGCATCACGTATAGAGGTTAATTCTGTTGGCTTCAGCCGTTTTAGTACACCAGAACGAAGGATCCCTGATCAATATCCAGTCTCTGCTGCGCACGTGCGCGCGCGCTGCCTCTGATTCCTCCGTCTCTCTCTCCGTCAGCTGGAATCTTTCTGATAGACAAACTAGATTCACCTGTTTGTGTCTAAGATAACGTTATGTTGGGCTTTTATACGAGCTAATAAACGTTAATATAACCGGAGTTCAGTCAGGAGCCACAAAGCAGCGCCTCGTGCGTCACGCCCCTCCGCACCCCCGACCCCCAGCTGTGCCCGCTAGTTTGACAGAAGCAGGTCTGTGACCCTGAGGTGGCATATGAGTCTATCTCCCCCATTAATTTGTTTTAATATGATTCAAAACTTTATTGAAGCATCAGATTGACATCCTGAGTTAAATGCAGTTTGTATTTATGAGGATTGAGCATAAAAAAGTTGCTCAGTGTTTTAGAAAATAATGAGAGAGCAAAGTTTTTTGTCTTTTCTTTTTCATTATGCTGATCCGAAAATTGATCCGAACCGTGACTCAAAACCGTGAACCGATCCGATCCGTGAGCTTTCTGATCCGTTGCACCCCTACAATTTACTGGTCCAACTATCAGTCATTAGATCAGAAAAGTGACCCTCCAGACTCTTGATGTCTGTCAGATAATGAGGTTGAAAACGAAGCTTTGCCTCATCTGTTGACGTTTGATTTTAGTCAAAAGAGAAGCTGAACGTGGTCCAAATGTAGCCCAAACAAAACACTCAAATTCAGGAGAGATATTAGAGGGTATCATCTGTCAAAAATGCTAATGAGCTGTCAAAATAAGCCCCGCCCCCACGTGTCAAAACAAACCCCGCCCCCTGTCAAAATAAGCCCCGCCCCCCACGTGTCAAAACAAGCCCGCCCATCTGTCAAAAATAAGCCCCGCCCCCCCCACGTGTCAAAATATGTCACAGCCCACCGGAAATATGCCACCGGAAATACATAGCCGGAAATACGTCACCGGAAGCGGATGTTTGGACTCGGAAGGCATGATCACGTGATGGGGCTAGCAGCTAATGGTGAAGCTAACAGGTATCTGCCCATCTACTGCTCCTGATGGTGGATGTCATGTACTGCAAGCTAAATTGAAAAGCTAGCGAGTTACCAACGCTGAAACTAGCTTAAAAGGTTTTGCTATTAGACAGGGCATGCATTTCTCATAACTCTTATGTATAACTGTCCTCAGATATAATTGATTTGGTAAATTGTATGTGTGACAAGTGACAACTATAATTTAATTAGCCAAAAAAAATTTTTTATATCAACTTTTTTTTCTCTCATTTTGATTGGTTGTAAAATTATGTAGGCTAGCTGCATGAAGTTGTTAATAGGTTTGGCTGTAGAAAAGTGTTTCACTTCAGCCAAACCATTTTCAGTCATTGTTTTCGTTTAATTTTTAAGTATTGAAGCTGAATTTTCTTTTGTAAAGACATTGTGTATTTATTGAAATAAACTTATCATTCATTCATTCATTTCTAGCCTTCATAATAATATAATCACAGTAAAATCTCTGTTTGCTAACGGCTCCTAGCTTTCTAGAACCTGACTGGGCACACCCCCCAACATGTAACAGGACACATACAGGCAACAACATGTCAGAACATGCCCAGACAATGAAGCCCCTGAACTGGCTGGCCCCTATTGGAGGGCTCAGCAAATTTGAATACAGCACCCCCACCCTTCTACTCTTATATAAGGCAGGGGAGAAATCAGTCTGCATTCCCACCTTTATCACGAGGCCAGGCTGCAACAGGATCCATTGAAGACACGCTAATTTTCTGAAGGCTGGAAAAAAGCTGCAGTATTCTGACTGGAACTGAAGAAACCTTTTATTGCAAAGGGATAGCCTACTGGTGAGTAAAATTGTTCTTATTTCACATGAGGGTAGGGTGTATACTGCAAAAACTGATATTTAAGAAAGTTTACAAAACCATGTTTTTAGACATTTTATTTTTAGTCTGAAAAGAAAAAATATATCCTAAGCAATTATTGTACAAGCAAAAGCAGCTCATTTTAAGAATGTATGTCTAACTTTTCCTTAAAGTGATAATATGCAGTTTTGCTTGTTTTGGGCCCCCTCAGGTGTCCGTTTTAAATCACTGCATTAAAAAGTTAGCATATTGTTTCAGCTTCTGAACCCCTAAATCTACCTGTTGAAATGTCTCCTCAGCCTTCATAGCTTTCTACAGGAGCGGTTATTTACTCCTTCAAAGAAATCAGCAGTGTTCAAGCAGGGAGAGATTGAAAAAAATCAAGAATCATGAGCTAAAAACACTCCAGCGCTAGCATAACAGCTAGACACATTGGGTTAGCCTAACCCTCGTGAGACACGTGACTTCCTGGGTACCATGACGGTGACGGAGATCTTGCAATCGTGGTATTCCGGATCTAACCACCAGATGGGGCTAAGTGACTTTTCATTAACTCTGTAAAGGGTCATATTAGCACATACTGGCTCAAGGAAAAGATTTAAAAATATGAAAAAGTTGCATATTATCACTTTAATAAGATATTTCAGCTCATCCTGAGCTTTATTTACTAGTTACAAGTTTTGGTTTAAATTCCGGAAGGGGAATACGATTATATTTCCTTATTTTAAGACTATGGCCACTCAAACAACTTCACAATGTAAGAAATGTATTTATTGACAACTTAAATTAAGCAAACCATTTGAAAAACATATGCCATGTCAAACATCTTTAACATTTATGGCATTCATGAATCGGCAGCATTATTCTTCACTACAACAGTGGCTGTCCAAAACTTTCCAAAACGGTAATCATTGGTTATTAACCATCCATTCAAAACAGAGTACCTTTTATAATAGATTAGCTGAGTGCATGTGTAGTCCAATTACATCACCCAGGTAATATTTCAAAACAGCATATGTCACATATTTCTGCTTATAACTGTAATAGGGTGTGAAATCTACAAGCATTTCAGCAGATGTCAGTCCCGCAGCCTGTGCCATGTTTGAAGTCTCTATTTTATGACATGTAATCTCTGTCATAACAAATGGTATGGGGTTGAAATTCAGAACAGTACAATGATAAATTGATCACATCGATTTTCTCACAAGCCCAGACACAGGTAAACCACTAGAATCAACAGAGCTCACAATTAATGACTTATCAGTCACGTATTTGTAGCCATTTAGATCTAGCCATTTAACATTTACTGCGTGGTCATATGTCACATATTTCTGCTTATAACTGTAATAGGGTGTGAAATCTACAAGCATTTCAGCAGATGTCAGTCCCGCAGCCTGTGCCATGTTTGAAGTCTCTATTTTATGACATGTAATCTCTGTCATAACAAATGGTATGGGGTTGAAATTCAGAACAGTACAATGATAAATTGATCACATCGATTTTCTCACAAGCCCAGACACAGGTAAACCACTAGAATCAACAGAGCTCACAATTAATGACTTATCAGTCACGTATTTGTAGCCATTTACATTTAGCCATTTAACATTTACTGCGTGGTTTACTTCACCATTTCCAAGGAAGGCCATCATTTGCTGTTTCAAGTATGACACGTTGCTTATTTCTGATGTTGGTCCTAATGTGCAGTCACTCAAAGAAATTGGGTGATCCAAACTGTCCACATTCTAACAACATTCATACAACTGATTATGACTTGTAAACATTTTTAACATTCATTTTTGATGCCCATTGTTTGAAAAAGCAGTGTTTTGGCTCAAATCTCAGGCACTGACGGACCACTGGTCCCAATTTTTTAAATTTGGGATGGTGTGTGAATCAAGTAATATAGCTTTGGTGTAATGTTTTCTGGAAACAGGTTTTTCATGTGATTCAAGTGCTGTGCAGTTAGTGTTTTCAACTTGTTAATTGTCTGTAGACCAATGACTGGAGTGAGTAAAATCTGAACTATTTCTACAAGTTCGAGGATGAATGCATAGTGCTCATTACCTGTAACTGTATCAAGCAAAAATGGCAGAATTTCAGTAGAACGATCATTTGGCCTGAGGATTGTTATTGTCACTGGAACCTATTGTACTGTAGGTAATAGGGCTTAGTTTATCTCTAATATCTACTGGAGAGTAAGGGAAACCAGTTACTGCAGCGTTGAAGAGATCTAGGTCTAGCTGTCCCCTAACAATTAACTGTTTCAACACACACTTTATTTCTAAAGGAGCAATACCTTCAAAAATGACATCCATAATGTCTTGGGGCGTTTGTTGGATCAAGCTAAAAGCTGGGAAATCGATGAGTTTGCTTCTTCTGTTTATACCATAAGTTGTTTTTAAGACGTTTCTGAGATAC
>SSNR01000088.1:433054-450872 GCA_006937965.1 Callopanchax toddi | reverse complement strand
GTGCATCTGCTAGGACCGCTTCATGCAGATATTTTATTCTGTGAAAGACTGCTCTTGAATTCTGTCGATATAAGAATTAAGTTAACTCGGGCAAGCGATGCTTTCTGCCTCATGGGCACTGCCAATTCTACATTCAAACTATGGATTTTAGGAGCTGCTCTCTTTGTAAAAAAAGTGACTGTTTCTCCAGCGGTTCGTCTTGGACATGAAACAGCGCTATTAAAGGGGAATGCTCTTTATCCAGTGTCTCGAGTGAATGTAAAAACATACTCCATCCCTGAACACTCTCGGATATGCAGCCAAGAGAATCTCTTCCTCGGTGTGACCCCTAAACAGGTGGTTATTACCATGGTAAACCATCAAGCTTTTACAGGAGCTCGTGATCTGAATCCGTTCTGTTTTAAGCATTATGACATGGAATACCTAGCATTATGCAAAGATGGCAGACAGATTCCTGCAAAGGCTTTTCAGCCGAACTTTAACCAGGGTAATTCTGTAAGAGAATATTACAGCCTGTTTACATCGACAGGGAGGCATTTAAAAGACCTTCCTCTAAGCATAACCAGGGACGATTTTAATGAAGGATACGCGTTGTTTGCTTTTAGTCTCGATCCATGTGCGGAGACTGAAGCATTATCACCTGTTCGGAGCGGAAACATTAGGCTTGAAATGAGGTTTAGAACCCCACTACCTCACACCACTACGCTTATTGTCTATGCCTGTTATGATTCCATTCTGGAGATAGACTCGAAAAGACGGGTCTTAGTCGATTATTATTAGCTCATAAATATGAATAATCACGAAATTCAGACTGTGCTTGGGCACCTGCTTGGAGGGATATTTTGCGGTGTATTTGCAAGTGACCAGCTGGAGCTGATGACACACACCTTTCCACGACCGGCCTATTTTATCGTAAATACCCATCCGTCTCACATGCCTGGGGAGCATTGGTTGGCCCTGACGCTAAAAGAGGACAGGAAAGCAACATTTTTGGACTCCTATGGTTACGCCCCAGATTTTGGTTACTACCCATCATCCATTTGCGATTTTGTGAAAGAACGATCCAACATGATAATGTATCATGACCAACAATTTCAGAGTTACCAGTCATCTGTGTGTGGTCATCACTGTATTTTTTATCTGTGTCATAGAGCATGTGGTTTTTCGATGAGGCAGGTTCTATCAAAATATAGTGGGGATGTTGAATTGAATGATGCGATGGTGTATAACTTTGTTGAGAAATATCAGAAATGTTTTGTGAGGCATAAAACTGCTTTCTTTACACATAGAGCCTGTTCTCTGGAGATGTTTAAAGATTGCTACAGGTTTTGAAATGTTATGATGTCTCTGAGTTTTCATCAGGATATGTGGTGAATTAAAAAAAAAAAAAACTGTTCATGTAAAATAACTCAAATAAACATTTTTATTGAAGAAAGAATCAGATTACATGTTGTAAACCTTCACACTAAGAGGGAAATGTGAGCCATTTGGGGGGCTGCGTTGCCCTCCGTAGAGTCTTTTTACCAAAAGTCTCTTCAGCTCTGGCCCATATAGGGGATAGCAAGATAGCCTTTCTTCGTTTTCTGCGCACTGGTCCACCCTTCTCTGGCCAGACTGGTGATAATTTCACAAAATTTCTTTTACTCTTTGAACTCTTGGCGGGTCTTTCATCAGCAATATTCTCAGCATCTGATTTAGAAATGGTAATGACAGGAGGGTCAGTACCCACTGATATTCCGTTGTCTCGTTCGCTGATGATTTCGCTATCCTTTATTGGGTTCTCACTCACGTGATCTCTCTGGAGAGCTAGAGTAATACGGGGCTCTTCATTCTGACCCTGTTTAAGCAGGGTTAAATGTCTCTGAAGTAAAGCGTGGTATTTCTTAATTTTATCAAACGCTGTCCCCCCGGGGTCTTCTAATAAGGTGCGCATGTCGGCATCTGTGTCATCTTGAGCTTTCTGACGTATAGATATATGGTTATCCTGTTGCTGCATCAGACGCTTTAACTGATGAGGTGATACTAGGAACATTTTCTGTGATGTTTTGAGTGGCATTCTTCTATCTCCTAATTAAACCAGTAACCAGTTCTCCAAGAAGCGGTATTACAGATGTTATTAGGGGGAGAATCCCTCCAGTCTGGGTTATCAAAGCGTTCTGTTTACACTTTAACCCCACATTCTTGTTAGCCAACAGTCTAAGGATTTTTTTATGTTTCCTGAGTCTGTTGTATTGAGATGATGAGAGCTTAACGTTACCCTTTAGCACGTTTAAAGAAATCTCACAAAGAGTTTGTAGAAAGTCAGGTGAGCAATGAGCCAGAATATCTTTGCGCTTCCGTGGTGTGGAGTGAAAAAGCGCTCCCAGTAGAGGCGCATTTCTCTTTATACGTGCGGACATAACGATTACTTGTTCTTAGCAATGTAGACAGCGGGCCACTGACCTGGGAGTACACCTGTCCGAAGTCTGTACTGTTCTGGGCATGATGGTGTAAGATCCACGCATAAATAACCATGAGGTTGGCTTGTGGCATCTTCAAAACTCTCCAGGAAAAAGGCTTTTTGAGATGGAAAAATTTGTCTTGATAAAATTCCAATCTGCAGTCTATCTCTGGGGTTTTTGAATAATACCATGTAGTTGCTGTTCAGACTTATGGTCCTGCTGTGCTTTCCTTGATGGAAGAGGTTCTGGGTTAGCATCATAACGCTCATATTTCTATGATGTCTATATTGAGTGAATATCTTGGCAACCTCGAGGTGCTCGGTAGCTTGCACCATAACATCATCCAGGATAATTAAATGGGTCTTTTCAGGTGGGAATAAAATGTCATCATCGAAGGAATGAGGCAATCCGTCAACAAATTTTATTTCTTTATTCTTCTTCTGCAGTTCACGATACATTGGTTGAAAGGAAGTGTAGATCCAAACAATATTTTCTGGTGCAAAATCCATCACATGCATACAGTTTTCCAAAACATTTTTTACAAAAAAAGTCTTTCCACTTCCACTTGGTCCTACCACTAAGCATGAGAAGGGGCTCTTAAATCTTGGGTCAAAGTGAATTTCTTCAAGTTCACACTGGTTCTGCATTCTCAATACCCAAACGGAAATGTGGTCCCGTCAGGAAACAGCCTTCGCTTGTCATACACGACCCTAAACGTCTTTTTAAATGTCTGATTCCTCAGGTGGAATCCGTTTTTATCTCGTTTGATAGAATGCTGGGGGGCTTCAAGCACACCCCCCCTCTCACCTGACAGGTACCCCTCCACAAGGTGCGTCATTGTCTGAAAGTTCACCCTTTCACAACTTTCTAGAGTCTGGGTTATTCCCTTTGCTTTTAACACTACCTTCTTGCTGTGTCTAGTCTGATACGCATAGCTTTTGGGCCCTGCAGCTACAAACTCTTGAATTGAGTCACCTGGTGGTAGCTCGTTTGTTAACTCCCCCAAGTAGCTACCTGTCTTTAGAGCTGCCTCACCCTTTCTGACAATGTAAATTACACTGTCAGTGTCCATGTAAAGAACTCTGTTTTGGAGCTGGTGTATGTATTTCAGCAACTCTAATCGCGCATAGGCTGTTGTAAATGCTGCAATGAACACATTTGTAGTTTTGTTAGGAGGCGTGATGCATTTTTTGTTGTACTTCCACTGAATCATGGCCATTTCAGGGTTCAGGAAGCTAAAGTACGTGATGTGATATTTCCCTGAAAACATGAAGTTGAAAAACTCGTCCGGCTGACTGATGAGGGTTGTCTGGGTCTGATCATTTTTCTGAGCAAATTTCCCCCAGAGAGAATTTAAACAAATTTTAGCAACTTGTCTTTTGGCAGGGTTCACCTGTATTTTGGAGGGATCTAACTCCACTCCCTGTTTTTCCATGCATTCACGGATGTATTTCAACTTATCCTCCTCATTTCGCACACTCTCAGGGTATCCTGAAGCTTCCTGCTTTTTCTTTAAGAATGAGCAGATGTAATCAGAAAATATTTTGTCACTGCTTTCCTCAAAATGCCAGACTTCTATCATTTGATCTATCGTGTACCCATACTCTAGAGCTTCTTTAACCTCTTCAGACACCCAAACTCCTGTCAAGGCACGCTCTGAGTCACTGTGTCTGCAGCTGTCGTCTTGGTTGTTTTCCTGTGCGCATGTGCGACAGAGGGTGAAAACCAGTTTCCCCTGTTCAGTTCTGAATGGTAAAATAGGAAAGAAAAGACCTCTTGGTGGTGAAATGACAGCTTTGATAAAGCCGTAATAATCACGGGGATCTTTAAAGTTCTCCCTTATTATGACGGGGTGGCCTAGAGGGAAGTTTTTTGTACAAATGGGTAGAGACTACACACATCTTGATATTCCACACACTCGTCAGGAGCAGCCGAGTACCTTAATCTAACCGCACATGTCCTGCCTCCAAAGAGCGCCTCACGGGGAGCTAGCGGCTCTGGGGCCTGATAAGTCATCAAAAACTGTTTCAAATCAGGGTTAGTTTTCTTCATCTCATTCCACTCATGCTCCCAAATGGCTTCTACACGGATGCCATACTCTGTGTGTAAGACGCGTTCCCTTTCCATTGTTGCTGCGTAAAGCTCTCCATATGAAACGCGGGATAGAGGACTGACAGCAGTGGGAAGCCGACAGGACCTACATCCATGTGTTTCACAACCATAGAACTCTAGCCCTATTTTGCTACCTGATACATCCACATACCCATCAAGAAAGTATGGTCCAATCTTTTTCTCGCCCCCGTTCAAAGCGTGTTGAATATTAAGGTTTCGAGTGTGGGCCTCATATTCCAACCACATGATTGAAGCTGAAGATAAGCATTTGGTTTGATTGGTATAGTCTGTCGGTGATGGAATGGCTAATGTGTCTGGTTTCAGGTGGTTACTCTGAAAGACTTTCATGCATGCACTGGCAATGGTGATGCGGCTGAAGGGGTCGACCTGGGAATCTGTGAAAAATTCCTCACGGAACCTTCTGCATCCTTGAAGCAGGATCTCGACATCATTCCTGCAGTAAAAGAGGGCCTCCTTTTTAAAGTCAAATACCCCCTTACTAGCAACATTGAACCAGGAGTAGAATTTCTCCTGCTCGGGATGGGACATTTTATCAACCCCGTAATAACAGGGTGGTGGGAAGACGCCGACATAGTCTAAATTTTTTAAAGCCGAGAATTTATGAGGGAAGTAACCTTTCGCGTGATCTTCAAATCCCAGTGCTGTAGGCATTTTGCTGAGCTTCATGCCAAGGAAGGAAAGACTGTCAATGAACCTGAGATTGTAATCTGGGTCACTGCAACAGAGAATTTTACAACCCTGCATAATGATCTGTGGTTTTACTCCTAACTCGGCCATAGCATTCAAGACAAGATAAGAATCAAATCCTCTCGCGTTGTGTGCTACCAATGTGGAGTTCTTAAAAGCAGGTCTCCTGATTTCAAGAATGAAATCGCGCATGCAGTTCGGACCATAAGCTGACCATTCGCGTCCTGTGCAAGTTTTAAAACATATCAGAAAAGGAATATGCTTGTCTTCACCGGCTACATAGGTTTCAACATCATAATAGATTATTTTCTCATCTAATTTTTCATCAACATCACAGGTTGGAATGTAGCATTTATGTTCTCCACATGCTGAGTTATCAGGGAACTTAACCCCGCAAATCTTGCATTTCACACCCCAACAGACGTGGGGGTTCCCTGTGGTTAAGCTCCGAGTGTAATTTTGTTCACACTTGCTACATTTCTTAACACGGTCACAAATACTGCTCTGCACCTTCGTCCTGGGTTTCTTCTCAACCACTTTATGTCTGTCAAAACATGACTGATTGTGACAGACTCTGTTACAATCATTGCACCTAAGTGGTGCTGGAGCCCCCTGCCTGCATGTTGGGTCCGTGCACACTGCACACGACCCTTCACAATAATGTGAATATCTATGCTTAATGGGAGAAAAACAGAAGTCGCAAATGTAATCAGACCCGAAGAAACCCTTGAGATTTTTTATCCCATAATAATGTTGCTGAAAGAGCAGGAGAAAGACTGTCCTGCTTCGGTCTGAAAAATCTGTTTCAAATTTACAAAGAACCCTGTCTCCTTCGGATCTGTGAAAAACAACGATTTTGCGCTGTAAGATTTCCTCAAATTTATGTATATCTGAGAATGTCACAGCAGTGTGTTCTGACAAACCAGCACGGCGCTGCAGATCCGCACCCCGTAGCTGAGCCTCGTTGTAGGTGACTTTAGGATCTGTGACACACGCCAAACTTATTGCAAAGCATAGCTGATCATCTCTATCCCCTATAATATAGAGATGCTGTCTTTTCTTTCGTATCAGCTCACAATCCAAAGTCTTTTCAGCTTTGCGCTTTCTACCACCACCACGAGGATCTTGAATTGTCTGAACAATGAATTCTAAATGCTCGGTAGAAGCTATTTCAGCATTGGACTGTACCAGGTTATCTAAAAATGTTTCAAACTCCCGTATGATATTTCCACCCTCATCGTCAACTCTAAATGTCACATGGTGTTGATTGGCGCTGCCATGGACATTCAGCTCTATCTGAACAATATCATTCCTGTCAACCATGGCAGAGACTCTATCAGACAACCCTCTGAGTGTGTTCATTACATCTGTATGGAAATCTGCCAAGCTGGGGTGGGGGTTCTGGGGTAAGACTAATGTTTGTCTTATTTCATGATTATTAAAATTAGCCCGCTCTATGATACGGGGGTGGCTGTCACGACTGGTACTAGGCTGCTCTAATGGTACATTTTGACCCCCGGTCTGAAGGGAAGCAGAAGTGGGCTCATTCTGGTGTATGGACAATGGCTCTGAAAGTGCATCCGGCACATGTTGAGATAGATTATCACTATCTATTTCTGATGGATCCACCTGCTGATGTAAGGGGTGACTGGGTATTTGATTAGCATGATTTTGTGGGTGCAATACAGATTCTGGAGGTTCTTCTGACACTTCTCTCTGCTGCCTGACTGGTGGGGTCGTTTGCAAATGAATGGGTGTTGAGAACAACTCATTTAACAGTGTTAAAGCATCTTCAATCCGCTGAAGAATCACATTTTCAGGGGTCCTAACTGGTGTAAGCTGCTCTGCAGTTTCACTTGCCGAACCTGACTGCTGAACCAAAGACTGAGATGTAACTAAGCCAGCCAGACAAGCTACAGCTTCACGAAGAGTTTCAAGAGCGGTCTTACATTGAGACATGATTAATCAGTCATTGGTAACAGAGATCCTACTGAAGCCGACTTGTGGATCATGTGCTGGTGCTGCTCCGCGGAGGCGATGTCCAGTGGGGTGACCTCTCTCATATGTTCACTCCCACGCTTTGCATCACAGCTCACCAGAGGTTCTCTAGGATATAGAAATGCACCAAATGAGTATGAAACACTCATATTCCAATAACTCTCATAATTCTACTCCCTCGTGTGAAATAAGAACAATTTTACTCACCAGTACTTTGCAATAAAAGGTTTCTTCTTCAGTTCCAGTCAGAATACTGAAGCCCAGAGGTTCTCTAGGATATAGAAATGCACCAAATGAGTATGAAGCACTCATATTCCAATGACTCTCTATAATTCTACAATATGTTAGAAAGTATCATACCAGGTTGTCATCCAAGGAGATAGTCAGTACACGCACAGTTATTTGACCTGACCGAGAGGCCAAGGAGAGTTTCCTGTTGGCAGCCGGACGGATCTGAAATGAAGATAGAAAAGTTGCAATCACGAGGCGTTTACACCCTACCCTACCCTCATGTGAAATAAGAAAAATTTTACTCACCAGTACCCCTTTGCAATGAAAGGTTTCTTCAGTTCCAGTCAGAATACTGCAGCTTTGTTCCCGGCGTCAGAGAATTAGAGCGTCTTCAGTGGATCCTGATGCAGCCTGGCCTCGCGATAAAAGTGGGAATGGCGACTGATTTCTCCCCTGCCTTATATAAGAGTAGAAGGATGGGGGCGGTGTATTCAAATTTGCTGAGCCATCCAATAGGAAGCAGGGGCCAACTAGGTGAGGGGATCATGTCTGGGCATGTTTGGGGGGTTCATTGTCAGGGTATGTACGAGGGGCTTCATGTTAGGCCTTATTTGGACATGTTGTTGCCTCTGTGTCCTGTTACATGTTGGGGGGTGTGCCCAGGTCAGCCAGGCTAGGGATTTCATGTCAGGGCATGTCAGGGCATGTTCTGACATGTTGTCGCCTGTATGTGTCCTGCACAGAGATTTTACTGTGATTATATTATTATTATTATTACTAAGGCTAGAAATGCATGCCCTGTCTAATAGCAAAAACCTTTAAGCTAGTTTCAGCGTTGGTAAGCTGCTAGCTTTTCAATTTAGCCTGCAGTACATGAGAAATGCATGCCCTGTCTAATAGCAAAAACCTTTAAGCTAGTTTCAGCGTTGGTAACTCGCTAGCTTTTCAATTTAGCTTGCAGTACATGACATCCACCATCAGGAGCAGTAGATGGGCAGATACCTGTTAGCTTCACCATTAGCTGCTAGCCCCATCACGTGATCTTGCCTTCCGAGTTCAAACATCCGCTTCCGGTGACGTATTTCCGGGGGGTTTTGACACATGGGGGCGGGGATTATTTTGACAAGGGGCGGGGTTTTGACACGTGGGGCGGGGCTCATTTTGACAGGGGCGGGGTTTTGCCACGTGGGGGCGGGGCTTATTTTGACAGCTCATTTGCATTTTTGACAGATGATACCCTCTTATATCTCTAATGGGTCTGTTGTTGAAAACCCTGGAGAAAAAGCAGAATTCTGCACTGAATTTTAAAGCTACCTATTCACATCCAAACTTTATCAGCAGTCGGCCACCAATTTCTTTGCGTCTCTTTCTGATAATAAAAAACTGGCTGAGGGTGATGCTGATTTTTGTGACAGACCAATAACTGTAAAAGAAGTCAGCAGTGATATAGGGCAGCTAAAACTACATAAATCACCAGGTTCTGATGCTCTTAATGTATGTCAGAATTCTACTAAATGTTTTCTGATAGTTTAGCTCTGTTTTAATGAGAGGTTTTCACTGAAAGCATTCATAAATGGTTATTATCCCCTACATTACATCAAGGTGTTATAACTTTAGTCCCTAAACCACGAAGAGACACGCTCCTCCTGGATAACTGGCATCTTCATTAAACAATGATTACAAAGTGTTAGTTTTAAAATTAAATTAGATATCGACTCCATTATCGATGAATACCCATCTGGTTTTATGAAAAATAGACATATCTCTAATAATATTAGGCTAATTTTAGACATCTTGGACTACTTAGAGCTCACAAACAATGATAGTTTAATACTTTTTTGGATTTTCATAAAGCATTTGATACTTTAAAGCATGAGTTTATGCTTATATGCTCCAGAGGTTTGGTTTTGGGGACTTCTGTAGATGTGTACAGACTGTACGTAGAGGGTAACAGCTCTGTTAAACTCCCTTCTGGAACATCTCCGAGGTTTATTCTCACAGGGATGCCCTCTGTCTGCATATCTTTTTCCATGGTGGTTTCCATAAGCCAGCTGGCTGATGATACAGCTTTGTTTTTAAAAGGTTCATCACAGGTTTTAATAGCCTTTAACACTAGTGAAAGTTTTACTAAGGCTTCTGGCCTGTCCTTTAATATTAATGAGTGTGAGCTGTTGCCAGTGAATTACTGCATACATTCTTCTTTTTGTGGCATCCCTGTTAAAAACTCTGTAATATAATGTACCAGGGGATTATTATCTCTGAGAGGAGCAAAAACAGGAGCATTGCTCATTTTTGTACTTTGTTATATATCGTCAGATTTATCGTTATCATCAGAATACATATCGTCATATTACTTTTGGGCCATATTGCCCAGCACTAATTTCAGCACATATTAAGAGTAAGATTAGTGGAAACATTCTCCTCCATCACTCTGAATCTAGATGCCACTGGAGACTCTTAGAAGAGCTGTTTCAGAAGAGGTCGCTCAATGGAAACCTGACATGATACAGGAAGAACATGTCTGTCAAGAACATCAGTAAGCTGCTAGGCCAAACGTTTTCCAGAATCTTGGAAAAAATGGGAAATTCAGAGATTTATCTGCTGAGCAAAGAATAATCAAGCTTGGTTTACCAACCAGCAGGGCTTAATAATGAGCACACTGGAGTTAAAAACATTAGCTAACTTGATTGGGTAAAGTAAACAACAGGTTCAATATCCAACAGGCCAGGCTGGAACTGACATAAAACAATGAAGGCTGGTAAATATCCTGCATTTATATCCTCCGCAGGCAAGGTGGGTGAAGGGTCACGAGTCATGGCACAGTGACAAAGTGACCTGGCAGGAGCTGGGATTAGTGGGATAGAACCAATAACCATCCAGTAGCCAGACGACTTATCTCTACTTACTGTGTTACTGCGGCCCCAGGAGAAAGATTAGTTCTCACATTTCTGAATTTCTGAACAAAAAAGGACAGGATGTGTTCACAGTCAATATAGTGGAGCAGGATAGACCATATGGTGTCAAACAGCACTTTGGCATTTCTGTTGCTCTTAGTGACAAGTTGGAAATACAGGCAGCCCTTGCATCCCTGACAGAACGATTTAAAAAAGTTGAGTTATTTTAAATGTTTAGATGTTGTTTAATTTTCCAGAAGCTCCACTTTTCTATAGGAAAACTTTAAATATTGAGTACAGTGCTGCTGGAGAAAAAGTGCTGCTGACTTAGAGGTTTCTTCTGTGTTTGCTGACTCGTCACATTTAAATGTTTTTAAATCAGTAAATACATTTCAGTATCAGACAAGGATAACCTGAGTACATATAAAGTGCAGTTTTAAAATAACAATTTAATTAATTAAAGGAAAAAGCTATCCAAACCAATGTGATTAACTACATTATTTGTAAAGTTCAGTTTCACTAGGTGCATCCAGACCTGTAGAATTAAGAGATCACTTCAACAGAACCTGTCTGACAACATGAAATGGGCTAATACTGTCAAGAGATTTTAGAAAATGAGAAATTAATTAATCATGATGTGTAATTAATATAATTATTCTCCTTTTATTCTCACTTATAAAATAGCTGAGGAAAGCCCTCAACTTGAGGTATTTTCATTTAAACTCATTACATCATTGTATCAGACCAATAGATTGATATATAACAGCAGAAAGTGTCTGTATAAAGTCATTTCTTGTGTTTAACAGACTTGAACAGATGCAGTCCCAGTGCTGCCTGCAACCTGTTAATTTGGTCATTGGACTCAGTTTGTAACAGCTCTGTTAACCCCTCATCCTCCACCATGTTTATCAGCCTGTAGTTCATCTCTATCCTCTTGGCAAGAACATTCATCAGCCTGTCGTTCGCTGACTTTCTCATCCACAGTTCGTTCTCCTCCAGTTTAGTTTGGTGAAGAGTTTTGCTATGGCTCGCTAAAATGCTAATGTATTTGCTGCTAGCGTTAGCAACTGTGGTAGAAAAAACTTGAGCTGCCTCAGTGAGCAAACTCCATACAAAGATGACATATCACTCTGCTTTTATTCATGGTGCCGTCGGGGCGCTTTTGAAATGTAAATTTCCTGTTAATAGGACCAACAGCTCTCATATGCTCTATTTTTATGTCTCGTCTCTGTAACTCACTGCTCCTCACCTCACCTCGCCCTTCCCACTACAACAAAAGCCTGCATGCAGAAACAGTAAAGGTAAAGATGAAAAATATTCTGTCACCTAATGAGACAAAAGTTGAACTTTCTGGAAGGTGTGTGTCCTGTTCCATCTGGAGTCAAACTAACTCATAAAAACATCATCAGACCAACAGTCAGACATGGTGGGTGGTAGTGTGGTGGTCTGGGGCTGCTTTGCTGCTTCAGCTGTAATTGATGAAGTGAGGAAATCTGCTGTCTACCAGAAAATCCTGAAGCAGAATGTCTGACCTTTGTTTGACCTTAAACAGGCACTACATGTTGAAAAATCTTCCAATGTGGCTGAACTGAAATTATTCTTTAAAGAAAAGTGAGACAAAATGTGTCTAGTGATGTGAGAGACTCATTGTTAGTTATCAGAAACACTTGATTAAAGTTGTTACCACCAGGAGTGTAACAACCAGTTATCAAATTTAGGGAGCAGCAGCTTTTTCTCATAGGAGATTTGTTGTTTTTCCCTTAAACAATGCAATCGCCATTTAAAACTGCATATTTACTCAGTTATCCTTGTCTGATGCTGACATATGTTTGCTGATCTTAAACATTTAAGTGTGATAACTCGGCAAAAAAAGAAGAAATCTGTAGAGAGGAAAAACTTTTTCTCCGCACCGTGCTGTTATTTATCCACTGAGTGGAGTTTTGCACTAGAACTGATCTGGTTTTAACCACACAGTAAGTAATGTCTAAAACTCTAATCATTATTCAGATAATGAATTAAAAAATAAACATTCTTTATTAAATTAAAATAAATTAAAAGCAGCAAAAAAAATTCACCAGCAGGGTAGTAAATTCATTGTATTACTCTTAGGCAGGAGCTGTTCAGTGCTGAATTCATTGATTTACAGCAGGCACCTTGTTGGGCAGCTAAGGGGTCCTTAATATTAATAATAATGATAATAATAATGCATTTGATTTAAAAGCGCCTTTCAAGGAACCCAAGGTCACTGTACAGCAATTAAAATGATAGAAATCGAGTTAACAGTTAAATAGTTAAAACACAAGACTCATAAAATTCTAGACAATACAAAAACCACGACACAAGATAAAACTAACTCATAGACAGTAGGCAGTTTGATACAGGTGGGTGTTGGGTCCTTGAGAATATATATTATGCTGTTTGTGGTTATTTTCTTTTACATTGATGCTTGTCAGCGTTTGTGATAAAAGTAGGTTATAACAACCAGCTAACCATTGCTAATTAGCCATTAGGGCCTGCCATGTAATGACAGGTCCCTTATTATCCTCCACTCCTGAAGACATCTCTTTATTGGGGCCTGCCAACACAATGGCAGCCATATTATTCTTCACCTCTAAACTGATCTCTTTATCTATTTATTTTTCTTTCAACAACTTTGATGCAGCCTAAACGGAAAGGTGCAGTCAGACAAATGATGCATCAATTCGACCGGCTCGGTCATATGATGTATGCAAACACTTTTATTGGCATTTCAAGTTACCATGGTGACATAATTCACAAAAAAGAAGGCCAAAAAATGTGCTGAAATTAATGAAGCTGAAGTTTGCAGGAGCTCAGACCCTACTGCTGTTTGCCAGCTTATGGGGACACACTTCCACCTCGAGACTTCATTCAACGCTTAAATTGGTACGACGAGACATTTGACTCTAAAGCCTGGGTCCCACAGGAGAAGTTAGCACCGCTCCGCAGTAGTGCTGCGTCTTTGGCGAGTCTTCTAGTCTCTCCTGAAGCAAAGCGCCATTGAATGCAGCTTGCAAAAGCACGTGATCTCGCAGGAACTGAAAACAGGAAGTATGAAGCGCATCTTTTGGTCAAAACTACCGTCGTGTTTTGTGGGATTATCTTTTAATTCTTCAACAATGAGTAAATGAGCTATTTCTTGGAATAGTCTGTTTCTAAAAGTTCAATTACAAAAATATTCCACAATGAAATGCTCCTCATCCATGTACTGGCGGTTGTTTGTTTGCCAGACTAGTAGCTGTTCAGCGTATTGTCATAATTTCTGCATTATAAAGTACAACACAATGTCATGACACAAGCGTCTCAGCCGCGCCTCAGCTCAGAAATACAACTGTCCCATATCGTTAGCGCCGTGGCGTGGACCAGCGCATCTGGGACACAACGTAGCGGTCCTCGTGGGACAACTGAATTCTACTCAAACTCACAGCTCGGGCGCTAGGCGGCAAAGGGCTGATGTTTTCTGTGGGACTGAGGCTTAACATATTAAGAAATCAAGTTGATATCTTTGACCATTTTCCTACAATCACAAAAGAGGAGTGATTAACAAATGAGAGTAAGTGAAACATGTCTCACCATTACCATGTAAAAAGATGGTGGGAGTTCTTCACATTCTAAAGCAATTTATAAAAAAAAGTCCTAGAGAAATGTGACTCAGACATAAAAAGATGCTGCTTAATATAAAACTCATGGTTGTACTCCAAGCAGTGTGGAAGTTATTTAACTTTTAAAGGAGACTTTATGTTGATCTCACATAGCTCTCCTCTCAAGCAGGTCAGCTGACCTGGCTGATAGATAAGGCAGATGAGGCATGAAACAACTGAATAATGTTGAATAACTCCTACACCATTTTCAGTATGTAACAGATTAGTCACTTGCTTATGAAAGTACAGTAAAGAAGATCTCTGGTCCTCTTCTGTCTAGGTTCTGACTCAGGAGCAGACAGTAAGGTAAGTTTCAGAAAATGGTAAATGGTATAAATGTCCTGTATTTATGGAGCGCTTTCTAGAGTGTTCTACACTCCCCAAAGCGCTGTACAACACAACAATCATTCACACACTGGTGGTGGTGGGGATGCCATGCGCCCACCAAGTCCCTCCGACCACCACCAGTAGACAAGGTGGGTGAAGTGTCTCCAAGGACACAACAACAATGTAACCCAGCCAGAGCTGGTTGCCAGACCAGCCACTCTACCAGCTGAGCTACACACCGCCCTCAAAACTTCACTTTATTAACACCTTTCTTAAACTTTTAAAACCAAAACTTTTTGTCTTTCTGGGGTCTGTCATCAGTTTCTTTTATGTAATAAACTTCAGTTCAAAGTGGATTTTTAATCTGTTTCAGTTCAGTTTTAGTGAAGTCTGTGCTATATGGTTGCTACCGAGTAGTTTATGTAAATTGTGATCCCACCATGTTTCAATCCAAATGACGGTTGTTACAGTTCCAGATGTGCCATCAGGAATCATGGATCTGGACTCTGGCTCACCAAGGGAATCTTCCCTCTGTGTCTCTACTCCAACAAAAAAAAACAACCTGCATGTTGTAGGAAAATGTCTTAAAGTGATAATATGCAACTTTTTCATATTTTTAAATCTTTTCCTAGAGCCAGTCTGTGCTAATATGACCCTTTACAAAGTTAATGAAAAGTCACTTAGCCCCATCTGGTGATTACAGCCGGAAAACCACGATTGCAAGATCTCCGTCGCCGTCACGGTACCCAGGAAGTCACGTGTCTCACGAGGGTTAGGCTAACCCAAAGTGGCTAGCTGTTATGCTAGCGCTGGAGTGTTTTTAGCTCATGATTCCTGATTTTTTTCAATCTCTCCCTGCTTGAACACAGCTGATTTCTTTGAAAGAGTAAAGAACCGCTCCTGTAGAAAGCTATGAAGGCTGAGGAGACATTTCAACAGGTAGATATTGGCGTTTAGAAGCTGAAACGATCTGGTAACTTGTTTAAGGCAGTAATTTAAAACGGACACCAGAGGGAGCCCAAAACAAGCAAAACTGCATATTATCACTTTAATGTTGTTCAGGGCTCTAGACTGCAACCAATCTGGTTGCAAATGTGACCCAATTTCTCAAAAGGTGCAACAAAGAAATCCTAGGTTGCACCGATGTGACCAGTTGGTCGGGAAAAAAAAAACCTCTACAACACTGAAAGTTTCCCTGTGGTTCAACAGATTAGACCAGAGATACACAAATACAAATCTTAATGGGCCACATTGACATCTATGAACAAGGAGAGTTACGCTGCTAAACTGTTCCCCTGTGTTTTCCATGTTACTCCTCCTGTGTCCTGCACTAATCCTCCACAGGTGTGTCTCGTCTCCCTGATCACCTCCCTCCCTACACTGAAAAAAGAAAATGGGGGTCTAACGTAAAAAAATTGATGTAATCGGTCACATGTAATTTATTCACGTTCTTTCAAAGTTAATTTATTAAGTTTGTTCAAAGTAAACTAAAAAGATTAACTTGGATAAACCTAATTAAATTACTTGTGACCGATTACATCAATTTTTTTACGTTAGACCCCTGTTTTTTTAGGTTAGACCAATGTTTACTTTTTTCAGTGTATATGCTGTTTAGTCACTCCCTGTCAGTTCCTCATGTTGTATCCCTGGTCTTGTTTGTCCTGTGTCTCCCTGAGATCTGTCCATCCAGCAATAAAGCTGTTTTTTTTTGTTTCACCTCACCTGTAACTGCCTCTATCCTCTTGCACTTGGGTCCTGCATTTACCCCGATCATGATGCCTTGATTCTTTTATTTCCAATAATTTCACACCGTTTACAGAAATACTCAATTTGTTTCTCTTTGGTTCTAAATCAGGTTTTTAAAAAGACTTCAGTTCCTTTTAAATTATAAATATTTACTTTTACTTTACTTTAAAAAACATTTTCTGAATGTTTGTCAGTTTTTTTATTAGCTTTGTAAATTGTTTGTAATATTTTCCTACAATATTGAACATCTAGCCAAGGCCAAAGATCTAGAGACCAAACTACAGGAGGTGTCCATCTGAGGGACAGGAGTCCGTCTGAGGGACAGGAGTCCATCTGAGGGACAGGAGTCCGTCTGAGGGACAGGAGTCCATCTGAGGGACAGGAGTCCGTCTGAGGGACAGGAGTCCGTCTGAGGGACAGGAGTCCGTCTGAGGGACAGGAGTCCACAATGGAGAATCGTCCATCTGACATTTAGACATGAAATGTTCAGGTTGAGACGTTCATGAGAAACATGAAGTTAAAACATTTAAAATGATCTTAAAACATTTATAAGTTTCAGTTTCAGCTCATGAGAGGGAGAGAGATTTTTCTAGAAATGATTTATTAATAATTGTAATTAAATTATAGTTGGTCAGATGACTCGATTATGACTTGAAATTCAATTTTAAGGACTTGGACTTGGGACTTCCACATCTTGACTTTGGACTCCACTTGGGACTTGGTTGTGTTTACTTGCGACTTGACTCTAGACTTGACTGCAAAGACTTGAGACTTACTTGTGACTTGCAAAACAGTGACTTGGTCACACCACTGGTCTTTAAAAATAAGCTTCCTAAATAATGCAGGTGTGAGGAGAGGTAGTGTAAATAGAACTAACCCCTGAGGATGATTGGATTTAAATCACAGCTGTTTACAAAACCGGGAGAAAAAGTCACTGAAATGTAGACATAAACACAAATCACAATGTCATTAATGATCACTAAAATAAACAATGTGACTGAAAACAAGTAAAAATTAAATAAAGATGACACAGATGAATGAACTTACCTCCAACTGTGTGGATGAGACAGAATATACAGATAGACGTTAGATGTTTTTATGGCATCCAAAGGAGAAACAGACAATTACACACCAGTCACAAACTGTGACATTAACACACACACACACACACACACACACACACACACACACACACACACACACACACACACACTCACCAGGCCTGAGGTTTCCTTTTTAGCAGGCCCTGTCTCCTCCACTGCGAGTGGGGGCTGAGATGGTAAGTAAGCTGACGACAAACCTTTTCCATTGCCCCAAGAGAGTCTCCCTCCTGTTGAACACACACAAACAGAAACACATTAAAAAATGTGCGCAAGATGCTGTAACTTAAATCAAGAAAACCATGCTTTCACAAACACATTATGAAGTATCAATCTTAGGGGTGCAACGGCTCAGAAAACTCACGGTTCGGATCAATTTTCGGATCAGCAAAATGAAAAAGAAAAGACAAAAAACTTTGCTCTCTCATTATTTTCTAAAACACTGAGCAACTTTTTTATGCTCAATCCTCATAAATACAAACTGCATTTAACTCAAGATGTCAATCTGATGCTTCAATAAAGTTTTGAATCATATTAAAACTAATTAATGGGGGAGATAGACTCATATGCCACCTTAGAGGTCACAGACCTGCTTCTGTCAA
>SSNR01000088.1:411973-433026 GCA_006937965.1 Callopanchax toddi | reverse complement strand
TGCACGAGGTGCTGCTCTGTGGCTCCTGACTGAACTCCGGTGTAGGTACCACATCTACTCAGCCTGCCAGATCTGCTCGGGGCCTGCGCCTGCCGATTACATAGCACGAGCTGATTGGCTGAACGTACGACTAACGGGAGTGACGTCACCACGTTCGTAAAAGTTACGTTTGCACGTTGACGCTGAAGCTTTTGATTGGTCCGGATAAATTCACGGCTGTAGTCCTTCTTTATTGGAGTAAGGACTACAATTTCTTTTTGAATGAATCTTTAGATTTATTTAAATAGGAACTAATGAAATATACAGAAGAATCCTACATTTATACAAACGGCCAGGATTGCAAATTATGTAAATACATTTAAAACATTCACATATGAGAACTGTTGTGCTTATTTGGCACAGTCTGATGTTGATTTGATGTAGTTTCAAAACAAAGACAATATTGTGTTTTTATTAACAAACTACAGATATAAAGAACACATTTAGGCGGTAAGAAACATGTTTTTATAAACAAACCTGCTAAACTCTTTCCAAAACATATGTGAAAGAACAGTATCGACAGAGATTTACAGCATATTTTGTCCGAGTGGCTTTGCCGTAGTGTGACGCTGTCGGTAGGAGAAGGACCCCGAGCTGATCTGGCAGCCCGAGCAGATCGAGTACCTACACCGTACGAACCACGGATCGATGATGATCCGTTGCACCCCTAATCAATCTGTGTGTACACATGGATCCAAACTTTTTTTTTAACATTCTGATCAACTTGAAACTGAGAACACACAAAATAATACCAGACCCCTTCCTTCATACACCTCCATTTAAAAATGCAAATGAATCTAGCAGGTGTGATTCTCCACTATGTTTGACCAAATATCATGTACGATGGGGTCTAAACGCTGTAAGCTTCTGGGTTCGGCCTGTGAATGTGATATCCTACCGTCTTGGGGCAGTGGACATATCGTGCCAGGCTGATGATCAGGTCATGTGTGATGGGATCAACCAGGTTTCGGAAGCTTGCGTAGCGATATAATACATCATCCAGAGATGTTGACTCCATGCCCAGGTCCTACACACAGGAAATAGAACATTAATTCATCCCTAATGGGATGGTGCTTACAAGCAACACACACATCAGAGAACTCTGCAGGCTGTACAAGACAAGAGTGAACATGTATTACCCGGATAAGAAACACTGTTTATGCACAATTCTCCATTATGAGCAATGTGAATAGCCACAAATGCATTCATGCAGTCCCTCATTTAACATCACACCATAATGATGTAAGATCGATGAACTGCAACAGAACGAGTTGTATTCTCTGTACAAATTGGTGGAAAAATTTCACATACTTATAGAATGGTACCCCAGATTAACAATTATGCAGGGATGTTACACACTGCAGGCAGATAGTAGATAAAAATAACCATTTCACATATAGAAATGAAAACAGAACTATCAATTTATTATTATACAGCAAGTGTCAGCTGTTACAAGTGTTACTCAGCTACTGTGGCTCACTGATAGTGACTTCCAGCCTATTGAAGCACTGATACATGCCATTCTTGACCATATTATAGAGACAGCAAAGGGGGAAAAAAGGCAAGTGTTTTTGTATAGCATCACTCAAACACATTGCAATTCAGTGCTTTACAAACAAAAAGCAGGACTACAAATAAAGAAAAGTACATTAGAAGACAAGAATTCCATGTCAGTAGATCAAATGCTGTTTCAGTAGAAAACTTTTGACTGCATTTCATACCAAACTGAGCCAAAATGTTGAAATAAATTATTTTTAAAAATCCATATCTTATCAAGTAATTACCAAATTATTCTTGAATGGTCATGTTTACATGTGAAACTACAAACAGGGATGCACAATTTTTTGTCATTGAGGTCCTCACGCAAGTACCTAGCATTAGAGCACATCTCCAAGCTGTGACTTCATTAAGGGTGTGTGTGACAAACTTCCATGGCTGTAAAAAAGCTCATTCACAGCACCCCGCAACAGGATGTGAAGCTTGTCAGTGTGTGATCGCAGGCTGCTCGATCTGCACAGGAGCGTTTAGGCAGAGGCATTTGGAATGCACGCATGATATCTGGTGTGCTGGCGCACTAATTATGTGCACGGTGCACCCCTATATTCTTTTGATTCCATGTACATCAAATGTTATTTCAATAAAAAATTGGTAACTGCCATTTCATACAATACTGACTCTAAAAGAATGAATAACTATATCCATAATTTATCAAGTAATTACCTAAATATTCTGGAATGGCCATGTCTACACGTGGAACTATAAACTATAAACCCTCATGCTTTCTTCTGGCGTCAAATTGACCCCAAAAGACTAGAAAAGTCCATAGACCCCAAAATTATGGAGAGTCAAATGTGACACCAATAAATAAAGCATTAATTAATAATTAAACTTGTCATTAATTCATTGAAGTAAGTAATTAATTAAATGTGTAAAAAAAATGAGGATAATTGACATAACTGACATAACAAAATAATTATATATACATTTTTAATTACGTAATTAAATGTTTTTATTTTTCGCAGTGATTTATTTTGCACCAGTTCAAAATCATCATCTGTATAATAAACACCTGTCCACGACCTCAAACAGTCAGACTCCAACCTCCACCATGGTCAAGACCAGAGAGCTGTCTAAGGACACCAGGGACAGGACTGTACACCTGCACAAGACCAGGACGAGCCAATTCATAACAGGCAGCTTGGTGAGAAGAGATCAATCATTGGAGCAATTATTAGAAAATGGAACAAAATCACTGACAATCTCCTCCGACCTGGGGCTCCATTTCACCTCATGGGTTACAAATGATCTAGAGAACAGTGAGGAACCAGTACAATCCTGTAGTGCTCCAAAGGTCTCCCTGCTTCAGCCAGCACAGGTCCAGGTCCATCTAAAGTTCACCAGAGACCATCTGGATGATCCAGAGGAGGACTGGGAGAATGTCATGGGATCAGATGAGACCGAAATAGAACTCAAACAGCAGCTGGCCGTATTAAAATTCCAAGAACACCATACCTGATGTAAAGCAGGGGGTGGAAACATGATGCTTTGGGGCTGCTTTTCCTCAAAGGAGACAGGACGACTGATCCATAATAAGGAAAGGATGACTGGGGCCCATGTATGGTGAGATTTTAGGCAAAAAGCTTTCCATCGATGAGAGCATTGAAGATGAAATGTGGCTGATGTTCCAGCATGACAATGATCTCAAACACAACCCGGGTAACAAAGGAGTGGCTACGTAAAAAGCATTTCAAGGTTCTGGAGTGGCTTTGCCAGTCTCCAGACCTCAATCCAATGGAGGGAGTTGAAAGTCCTTGTTGTCCAGAGACAGCCCTGAAACATCACAGCTCTGGAGAAGATCTGCATAGAAGAATGGACCTAAATACCAGCTACAGTGTGTGCAAACCTGGTGAAGACCTACAGGAAACCTTTGACCTACGTCATTGACAATCAAGGTCACATTACAAAGTATTTAGGTGAACTTTTGCTATTGACCAAATACCGTATTGTCCTGAATATAAGACGAGGTTTTTTTCGTTGAAAATATTGTAAAAATGCTGGCTTGTCTTATAATCGGGGTCTAGTTGTTTGGGGTCATTACATGACCGCAACAGCAGAAGGCGCAGACTTTTTGTGAAGGCGCTAGCAACAGGAAGCAGCTCAGATCGCGACCAGTCCCGGTCTGGACCAGCACAAAGTTACAGGCCCACTGGGGATTAAAATGCCCGATGACCAGTTCAGCCAGGTCCACTTCCAGATCCAGGGCAGGAGCTTTCAGCGTGAGCAGCTCAGCGCTGACTTCTGTCAGGTGGAGGGCTCGCGTTGGTCGATCCACACACCCCTCCTTCCCCTGAGGTCCTCACACAGCTGCACAGCACCTCGGTCCGCTGGACTGGCGCTGCACGTATTATTGCTGGGGGTGCAGCTCTATTTCTGTACCCTTAAATCGAATTATTGGTGGGGACACATCACCTCCGTCCACACTAAATCTCTGCCCATGACCTTCACTATTCTCGCGTATCTTCATTTGAGACACGCACGCACACACACACACACACACACACACACACACACACACACACACACACACACACACACACACACACACACACACACAAAGACTACTGAAGTCTAGAGAGTGTGAGGAGAAAGAGCAAGAAAGAGATTTAACTGAACTTTCTCTTTTTTCCCAATTGACTGAAATCTGTCACCATGACGGAGAACTTTAACCCCTGATTAATAGGCTAATATTAAAGCAGTCTGTAATTACGGTATTATTTAAATGACTTTCTCAAAATTTCAATAAAAATTGTTTCTTTAAAAAGTGAATTTAGTCATTTTTTCTTGGAGGGGGGGTCGTCTTATAATTGGAGTCGTCCTATATTCAGGTCAATACGATACTTATTGTCTGCACCATTATCCAAATAAATCCTTTAAAAATCAGACAATGTGATTTTCTGGACTTTTTTTTTTTTACATTCTCTCACAGTTGAAGTGTTTCTATGATGAACATTACAGCCCCCTCTCATGTTTTTAAGTGGGACAACTTGCAGAATTGGTGGCTGCCAAATACTTTTTTGCCCCCCCGGGGGAGGCATCTTGGGGTTCAGTATCTTGCCCAAACGTACTTTGACACATACAGGAACCAGGGTCAAACCGCTGGCCTTTGACGATCCTTACCCAGTGATCCACAGCCAGCCTGAATACTACTATTTGACTGTAAATAATAAGTAAAGGTGCTTCTCCTTCGAGGTGTTTCCACGTTCATGTTTTTAGAGGACGAAGGTATGAGATTGTGTTTTTCAGTCTCAGGTAAAAACTGGAGAGCAGAGAGATAAGAGCAAAGTGATTGATTTTGTTCAAAAACACTAGAAGTATTGGTTAACTACACTTTAAAAGCTGATTCTTAATGTTGTATTATAATCTCTAGTGCTTCATGTGGATTTTATTTATCGTTAGGATTAGGGTTAAGTTGTGTTTTTTCTGTTTTGATCATACAAAGGGGATACTCTGAGAGTCCTAATTTTCCCCTGTGGTAGTTCAGACACAGTTTTGTTGTGTATGGAAACAGATTTGTGCCAAAAGGATCAATCAAAACATACAGTCAGAAACAAAATATACCCAAATAAAGCAATCAGAAAGAACTTTTCAGAAGCAAACATGTGAAATTCAAAAACAAAAAAGCACCCTTAAAAACAAAAACTAATTCATAAGGAAAAATTTATAAATAAAATTTTTTTTTTTTACTTCATAACAATTCATATTTTATTTCTTTGACACACCTTTTTGGTTCTCACTTAATTCTGTGTAACTCAGACTATTTACTTTTATTCTGAAGGGGAATGTTTTGGTTCTGCTGCCCCTCAGTTTTTCTTCTGCTCTGGGTTTTTGCTTTTGAAGTCTCGGTGGGAGGGGCTTTCAGTGCCTCAGTCTCATTGGTTATGAGGGTTTGGAGTAGGTGGCTCCAGCTGTTTGCCATCGGTATGGAGGAGCCACCTGTTGATCATGGAGGTGAACATGCTGGATGTGGAGGTCCTGGGCTGGTGTGGTTACACGTGGTCTGTGGGTGTTGGTGTACTGCCAAATTCTCTGAAACGCCTTTGGAAATGGCTTACAGTGGAAAAATTAATATTAACATTTCAGAGTGACCTTTTGTTGTGGGCTACGGCACACCTGTGCAATATTCTTGCCGTCTAATCAGCACCTTGATATGCCACACCTGTGAGGTGGATTATCTCAGCAAAGGAGAAGTGCTCACTGACACAGATTTATAGTCCGTATGACAGAAAGAGCAAATGCAGATTTTATTTTGTTGTACTTTGACTGGAGCAGCAGTAGCTCTGTAGGGAGAGCAACTGGTTTGAGTCCCGCTCTGCCTGAGTCACCTTGTCGTTTTGTCCTTAGGTTAGACGCTTCACCCAGATCACTGGTGGTGCCTGTGTCTAATCGCCTCACTTCTGTCTCTAATGCAGTGTCCTACCATCAGTGTGTGAATGACTAATGTATAGAGCTTTGTAGTCCAGAATATGCTGTACATGTGGGATGTTTACGTACTATTTATACAGACTTTTTCAGTCCAAAGAACACAGGGATAATTATTATTTTTATACTGTAAGACCTAATACTTTACTATATACAGTTACTGCACTAAAGGTTACCTACCTGTGTAATATTTTTCTAGTTTTGATCAATCTGTTTAAGTTGTCAAATAAATAACAAAATGTGTTCTGTCAGAATACTCTGAACTATAGTGATATTATATTTTGGGCCGTATCGCCCCACTAATTCCACATAACTGAACTGTTGGTCTTTATTTTGCCACCAGCTCCTCTTGACCAGGTTGTCAGTATGTAACGATTTAGTGATCATAACTTTAGCTATAACAATACATTGGCTAATATTTTCTACTCAAGATCAAACAATATAACAGAAAATTGTTTGTTTACTTGTGAAGAGAAATCAACTCATCTAGAACCATGTACTTCTGTGATCGAATCCTTAGGATAAGCTTTCAGGACAGTTTTATATTTAAAGTAAAATTATTCAACTTTACAATTTGGAGAGAAAAATTCTAGTATTTTCCCCTGAAAACAAAACTTTTCCCAACTATGACACACGATAGCTTGCATCACGATCGTGTATGATAAACCCAACACTGTTGATAAAAATGAAGTGAATCAAAAGCAAACATTAAAAAAATAATTTTAGGTGAGATTTAGCAAACTCCATTCACTCGGGCAGTAAAACTTTCACAAAAGCCCCTGATAGAATAAACATGACACGGACAAACAGAAACAGTAAACCTTGATTGGATTCTGGGTTAAATGTGTATCCTACAGCAAACAGAAAACAGTGCAGGCCTTTTGAATCACATCAAAGTGGAGGTCTGACCCCATGAACAAAGAACCAGACGCCAACACAATGACTCAAGTACAGGTCCTTCAGTAAATAAAAGGAAAGGACATCCGAGGCAACAGAAGCCCTTTATGACGACACTGAACATCTCACCTTCAATTTCTAGTTTTACACTCATCAGTCTGACACTCCTTTCATCTCAAGATCATTTCCAACCAGCTCCTCCTTTAAGATAACTCCAACTCCATTCCTCCTCCCATCCACTCCATGGTAAACCAGCTTGAACCCTGCTAGCCTTGCTACCTCCACCTGGTCTCCTGAACACACACCAGCTCTAGCTTTTCTTGTCATGGTCCCAACATTCAAAGTCCTTACTCTCAGTCCTAATATCTTGTTTTTCTTCTTCTTCTCTCTCTCACTACAGACACACCTTCCTCCTCTTTTTCCCACCAACAGTAGCCCAATTTCCACCAGTACCATGTAGGTCAACATACATACAGTAGACCTGCTAATAACAAGAGTACGATGCTTCCAACCAGTGCTTTAAGTGGAAAAAAATAAGTGCCGGTACTCTCCTTATTAGTTTGGGATTATATATATATATATATATATATATATATATATATATATATATATATATTCAGATTCACTCAGTCATCAGTTTAGTCACTAATGCTTCCCAATGCGTCCTCCCTTCAGACCTGTAGACTCCATCACTGGATTCTATTTGTCTAAAAGACAATTCAGGACAAGACACCTCTCTGTCTGTCCTCTCTTCTACACCTGGCCCATAATAAATGTCACAGGAGGTCTAGTGAAGATCTTCAGCTCTAGTCTAGTTAACTAGACCGTCAGTTCTGCTCTGCAGACTTTGAGTCTGGCTTACCTCATCATCTCCAACACCTCTACTGTCTTCAGCTCTGCAGCAGCATGAGACTGGAACATTTACTAAACACCCTGAGATTTATACTCTGACATTATTACAGCCTTTAAATCTAAACTTCATCAGGTTATTATGTATAATAATTAAGGACGCTCCGATCACGTTTTTTGCTGCCAATCACCAGATATTGATCACATGGATTGACTGTAAATTTCACATTGTAGTGATGATGAGGGCTAAAGGCTACTTGATCTGTAGAAAATGAACCATAAATCTCCTTCATTTGGATAAAAACAGGTTTTACTGACTTTTTCTAGGATGAAAAAATACAAAAACTTGAAGGCACCATGTAGACATCCATCCATCATATAGAAATATATTAGTTATAGATATATATTTACAATACCAATAGAAATCTATTATTTTTATATATATATTTAAATAATTAAACATATGTTCTTGTGCACGAGATCCCCATTAATTAGTTTGTGGTTGAAATAACGTTTTGAGACAAATAGTTGTTTTTCTACAGCTTTTCAGACACAGAAAAGTCGACATTGTTTCGACACTCTGATCCATTTTATGCCCCAAAAGAACAAACTTATAACTGACAATGATCTGATCATTACTAAAGAGTCTACCTGCTGCTCTCTCAGCTCCTCCTCCCTCCACCTGTCTGATCCACTGCGCCATGGCGCACTGCTCCTCTCCAGCTGCGTCATGACGCGCAGCTTTCCTCTCCATGAGCGCGCGAGCTCTTTCCATCTCCGTCATTAATATTTAAATTATTGTCTTTTAATACCAATTTGAAGAATTATCTCAGCTTTCTGACGTGGGGTGTCTCGCAACCTGCTGCAGCAGCAACAGATCTGGAGCTGCAGGAGGGAACGGAGCTCTGTGAGTCAGCGGGACTCGCCTCCAGGACCGAGCTCTGAGCCAACTGGAGCAGTCCGTTCAGGGGACGCGAGTCCCCGCTTTTCCTCTCTCATCCGGTGTTTCACCAAATTCTGTCACCCTCCTGGACTCACTAAATACGGGAGACAGATGAGTTCTCTCATCCACCTGCGTTTCTCCTGCACCGTGCTCGCTCTCCGCACCTCCCGCCATGCGCTGCTCATAATATGAGGCAACTACGGCCACCGGAAAAGCTCAAAATTATATTGATGTAATATCGGAAAAACTCCCGGTACGGACGGAACGCTGGAAATAAGTCCCGGTACGTTGAGGGGTCAAATTTAGAAGTCCCGGTACGGCATACCGTTCCGTACCGCCCCACTTAAAGCACTGCTTCCAACTACTTTAGTAGGAGCTATGCTGGGACACCAAACCAAAGGGACTATTCATGGTTAAACAGATGTACTGTAGTCAATGAAAACTCTTAAATGTAGCTAAATGATTGAGAACTACATTCCGTTTAGCTTGCTAAGTTCAACTGTCTGCTCACACCTTAAGTTTCAGTAAAGGAACTATTTTTTATGAAGTAAGACAAGGCCTCTAGGTCAAATGGAGAGACCATCATTGTAAACCGAGGAGGAGCTCTCAGGTTTCACCTTTCTAACAGCTCCCAGTCTAATCTCCACACAGCTTCACACCAATTTACACCTACAAGCATGGACCAGACCATCTCTCATGTGGACCAGGACAACCAGGACCACAACAACCTAGTTATCCATCTTGTACAAATCTGCTTTAAAAAAAACAACTTTATTTTTACTATAATTCAATATTGCTTATGTGGTCAGACTTCTTTTTAAAGTGAACCTTTAAAACTGTGACATTGAATGCACCGTGGTCAAAAATTTGGGTGCATCAAACTTTTGTGCAGGTGCATCTAAGAAAAAAAGTTTAGGTGCACCGGTGCAAAAGTTAGTCTAGAGCCCTGCTTGACCTTTGTTGATGTGTATGACATCAACACTGATAATCCCATATATTTTCTAGTTTTTACAGAATAGTTCCAGGCAAACTGTTTGTTGCCGAATGAATAACAAAAGATTTTTGTTGCACTTTGTTATATTGTCAGTTTTATCGTTATTGTCATGACATTATTTCGGGGCCATATCGCCCACCCCTGCATCCATAAATGGGATACTGCTTCATGTTCATGGTTGCTCTAGTTTTACTTTGTGAACCACCAGTAAAGAGGTTTATACCTCAGTGAGGTGTGCAGGAAAAGCTGACTCTTTAAATATTATTTGAACAAATGCAGTTCTTTGCAGCTGAATCAAGAACAGTCCTATTTCATGGCTGACATTTAATAAGAGCCACATTCCTCCTGGAGGACGTTCTGCTTGTCATTGCTTACAGAAACAACCAGCATGTGCAGCTGCAGACGTGGAATGCAGCCCTAGTTACTGGTAATAAAGCTGCCTAGGAAACACTTTCAAGTCAAAACGTTTTTCTTGAAATTGGTTTTAAAAATTAAAGTTGAAAAGGAGAGGATCCGACGTAGAACTGTAATGCTGGCGGAGGTTCTCGGTCATCCAGGTCATGGTGGGTTCAACTGGACTTCTTTAGGTTTCTTGAAGATTTCTTGCTTCTCATCCAAGGAGCTTGTCAAGAAACAACTTCAAAGAACCAAAGTAGTCCAGCTGCCTTCATCTGACCCCACTAGGATTCTAAAACTACAACATGAAACCTGACTTTATTAAATAAACTCCACTCCTGAAAGAAGACACTTTCCTATCTTTCTTTGCCATCAGTTCATCTCATTCAGCTGATGGTGTTTGACATTTCCGTTTCCTTCTGGCTAATCATAACCCATTTTATCCTATATGAGTCATTTCCTTCTCTCTGTGGCAACAACCATCAAGCCCTACTGTTGTCCTAAAGGACAGAGAGAGGCTGTAAATCAAACTACTGTCCACACTGTAGCAGTCTGAGTAAAACAGATCCAATCATCTGGGGAAGGGATGCATTATTTCATCAGATATGAGGGCATTCTGCCAGTTTGTTCAGTGGGAGTCTGACTTTTGTTTCAGCAGCACAACTGACACCAGTGAGGGAGTAGAAAGAACCAGCAGTAATCTGTGGAGGTGTAAACTGACTCATTCTCACAGACATGTATAGAAACTACCTGCCGGAGTGTCTTCAGCATCTCTGTGGCCTCATCCTGTTTGCCCTGCTTGGCCATCAGCATCATCTCCTGGATCATTCCAATGCGGCGCTGGTAGGGTGGAGGAGACACCCCTCGGTTCAGCCGCTCTCCTGACTTCAGCATGAGGGAGGCCAGGATGTCCCCCCGCTCCTTGGTGGGGGTCCGCTTCCAGCTGTGCTGAGGACTGGCTCCTCCAGGCTCCTGCCCTTTGCTCTGCTTGGCACCCATGGTGTGAGCTGTGATGATGATGATGGGGAGCTGCTTCCAGTGTTTCGGATACTTTGCTCATTAAAATGTCAGCAGCTGATCAGATCCCTGTGAGCCAGTTAAGTTTGTGATTGAAATGTGTAGCGACATGAACAAGAGTCCAAACAGCTGGAGGAAGATCATCACTACATGGGTGTTGGGTCAGCAGTAGAAATCCCAGCATGGAGCTCAGGTTGGGAACAGGTCGCATGATGCAGCCTGCAGCAGCATGGCCGCTCAGCACAGGATGTCCCACTAAAGTCTGTTCCAGCTCCTCAGGCCCGCCGGCCTCCTCCTCCAACTTCTAAATGCTGAAGTTGCGACGCAGCGACGCCCTACAGAATCCTCCGTCCGGCGCTGGAGGGAGACACGGAGCGTCGGATGAGGCAGGGCATGGCTGTGTTTACCCCGCAGACCACTATCTGCTCCTCGGCTCTGCCTCTTCCTTCCTCTGCAGCAGGAAGTCAGGAAATGGAATGAATCCTCCTCCAGGCGTGGACCTCCATCCGCTCGGAGTGGGAAGCGACCGCAGCAGAGCTTCGCTCCTCGGCCTGCGTGGAGCCTCCAGTTCCGGGGACCGGAGACCGTGGAGTCTGGCTGGAACTGCACCCGGGTCGAGCCGATAGGAGGCGAAGCGACGTGAGCTCACGGTGACAGGATGTTTAATGAGGGTTCTCATGAGAACTCCGCAGCCATTTCCAGCGAAAACGCGCAGTTTAAATGGTGCTGAAGCAGAGTGGAGGCGCAGTCCTCCAGGATCCGCTCACCGGCTGCTACCAGGTGCATCGTCACCGTTAGGAATAATTAGCCTCTGATGGCCACTTGACCTTTAACACGTTTTCTCCTCCAGTTTTATTGTAAATGTGTAGTTTTTGTAGAGGTTCAGTGTTTCACAGCATCTTGAACTAGTTTTGTTTGAACACAGAAATAAACAATGAGTTCCTAACAGAAAACATCTGATCTTCACTGCCACCTGCTGGCGGATGCTTAGAATGCATCCACAAAACATCACCTACTGTTAGATTAGGATTAGAACCCATCTTGGAAGTTAATTTCACTTTAGTGTGTGTGTGTGTGTGTGTGTGTGTATATAGTGCATCATGATCATCTAAATTTAAACAGAAAATGTAATTATTAGAATATTCTGTGTCAGCTCACCACAACAGGTCAACACAATCCAGGTAGAGGATGAAACAGCTGCACCTGTATCGGCTGGTCACTACTCACAGAAAATACAAACTCAGCACAACCTTTTTCTGAAGTTTATTTCTTTAACCTTTAATTACATCTCTATTTACAGTATTTCAAACATGTTTTTTTTAATCAGTTACTAAAAGTAACATTAGTTTCTTCACTTGGGGAGAAATGTTCAGCACATATCACCTTTCATTGCAATGACAAATAAGTGTTAAAGGTGGACATGCCTCTCCTAGTGACACACTGGCTTCCAACAGCTTATGTTGGCTCGTTATTCAAGCAGCACACTCGTGTGAAGCAGCAGGATCCACTGTCGGCTGTCAGAACATTGACTAGAGGTTAGCTGGATCTCAACAGTGAACCAAGTGGACATCATTTTATTACTCAAAATAACATTAAAGTTATCTTTTTGAAATGGGGTTTTTTGAAAATCCTTTAACATCTTAGCTAATAGCTTCTATAGCAGTGGTGTCCAACCCTGGTCCAAGAGGGTCAGTATCCAGCATGTTTAGAGGTTTTTCTGCTTCAACACACCTGATTTCATTTAGTAGCTGATTGAAGGCCTGTAGATATTGATGGCATGTAGAACAGGTGAGTCAACCACTGAGTCAGGTGTGTTGGAGCAAGGAAACAACTAGAACATGCTGGAAACTGGTCCTCAAGGACCAGGATTAGACACCCCTGCTCTATAGATTACTCACACTGACATTACCTCACATTTCATTAAATTATAGCCAGAAATAAACTGGCTGGAATTTCCATTACTCATCCATTTCTATGTAGACCTGCTTAATATGACATTTATGGTGGTGAAAAAGTTGAAAAAATACGATTCACATGAGTTTCTATTAAGTTTTTATGATTATAGTTGTTTTAAAACTGTAGAATCACTTTGGAATTGGCTCCAATCAGAATAGCCGTTAGCTCATCTGTCCACTTAGATTTAAATTATGTCTCCAAATGCAAGTTGTTCTCCATCTACAGATTTTGTAGGTTTACATCTTTTTTTGCTCTCAGTAAGAGAACAAACTTGAAGATAAGATGTGAAAATGTACATAAGCACAGTTCACATCCAGCCCACAGAGGCCTGACTACAACCACAGAGCTCCATTTGTACTTCATTCAGGAAATCAGCTTTAATCACGTCTCATACTAATGTGATGGAACATAAAGCCTGTTGAACAGCAGACTAGAATGGATGCATTTATCCACCATGTGTTGCTGTGATAAGGATGAAGATAAAAGCACCTTTCACACACTCTGAAGCAGAACCAGAGGAGCTTTTTCTGCCCGTTGTGGAATGAGGGAATGAAGCTGATTCATAACTTTTATTTTAAATAAACGGCTATTTAGCACGAATGTTTATTGGTGCCTTGTTTAATGATGTCCAGTGTGCTTCACTGTGATGACTGCACTATAAAAAGCATCAAATCTTCAGTTTTCTTCCTCTTTTGAGCGACTCTCAGAGGTCTCTGCTGTGAGTAAATTTCATGCCAAACGACAGCATTGTTATATTGTAGTAAACCCCAAAAGCCCATCAAAAACAGAACTGGGTTTTTGAGCATCGGTAAAGAAAAGCGTTTTTGGTTGACGCAAAGCCCAGAGAACTCGATTTGAAGCTTAATTAAAGTTTCTGCCTCTTTCCTGAAACTCAACATTTATTACACCCTAACTAAAAAACAACCTGCTCAATATTTAAGCATGTCAGAACTAGTCCGTTTCAACTTGGCAGCATTGATTTGACCTTCCATTTCCCTGAACATGGCTTCAAATAACGGAGAGAATGCACAGGGATTTTCTAAACTGTCATTTAATCGCTCGAGCTGCTGGGTGCATTCTGACAGGAACAACAAATAGATAGACCAGCATCTGGATTATTTAGAGGACTTCCTTTAACCTGACTGAACGCTGTGGCAGGGAGACAGATGGAGGACAACTGCAGAAAACCAGATCGGTCCAGGACCAGCAGGAAGTCCAAGGCCTTGCTGATGGGAAGCCAGTTAAAATGTATAACCAGCTGGGGGCGCTTTATCGTCTTTGTTGCTCTCCAGGGAAAAAGGAGGAATGCGGACATCGAAGTGGGAGCCATCCGTTCGTTCAATACGAAACGTCCCCCTAAACAGAACCAAGACTGAGTGACTTAACTTACTGTGGCAAGCAGCAGGACATGGAGCACAGAAAACTCCTGATTCTGTGTGTGTGAATGTAAACTCACCACATATGACCACTGGGGGCTTGTAGAGACACATGGCTGCTGTACTGGAAGGCTGGTTGTTCTTTAGACAACACTGGCTCCTGTCATCACACACACACACACACACACACACACACACACACACACACACACACACACACACACACACACACACACACACACACACACACACACACACACACACACGTTCTTGTTTGAGAACGTATGGAGTTGTGTTTTATAGAGATTTAATTTATAACCAGAGTATGAACCAACGGTGTGAAGTAAAGCGATTAATGATGGGAGGCTTCTGTCAGGTTCAGTAATGTCACCAGCATGTCATTGGCATACAGGCAAACCCTGTGTTCTGAGCTGTATACAGTACCATCCCCAGATTCCCCAGTAGCTTGTGCACCGGCTCAATAAATAAGGCGAACAGCGCTGGACTAAGCAGGCATTTAAGAGAAACCATGTCCTACAGGTCCCCATTCACTATAATCCTGGACATTTGCCTTTTCTGCATGAGGCTAAGAGCTATCAATTTTATACTTTTCATATGGTAATGGTTCATAATAAGACGAATCGCTCAGTATACATTACGTGTTTGTTCTTCACAAACCCCGTCTGATCTGTGTCTATCCGTTCAGGGATTAGGTTTTCTAGTCGATAAGCCAGTATAGTTCTAAATATTTTATAATCTATGTTCAATACAGACATGGGCCTGTAGGAGCTACATTCAGCCGTATCCCTTCCAGTCTTTGGTATTATGGATATAATAGAATGCTTCCAAGATGGCGGAGGTGCACCACCTTCCAAAACATGGTTTAAGCAGGATTTCAGTAATAGCATTACGTCTAAAGCATTTGTACCTTTCAGCCTGAAAACCATCTTGATGATGTGATGGTGTGATCTCTGAAACATCTCAGACACACAAGTTTTTACGTGTTCTAAAAAAATAGTTAAGAACCAACAATCTGACTTCTTTAGTGTTTGTCTCATTCTGCAACATGTCCTAATTTCTAAACACTTTGAACAACAGTCACTGAATGTTGTGGTGTTGCTTCTCAGCCATCAATGACATGACAATTTAAAGACTTTTGTATCTTTTTAAGGTTAGTGAGCTTCTTGTTTTGATTTTTCTTTAATACATTTCCCCCTCTTTGGTTCTGATCCTAGGTACAAGTTTCAGGGTTATGGGTCATGTTGACACGATCACATTAATAGTTGACTTTTTCTGATTATTGAGGCAATCATTCCAATTGCTTGATTGCAGTGATTGCCTCAAAAGGCTGTTCAACAAAATTTTAGGCTAAGGGTTCCATGATTTTCACTCAGACCAGTTTGATTTTTTAAATGATTCTGGTCAACCAAAATTCAAAACCAACATCTGATTTCCATTGGTTGTTTTTATCATTTTTGTCAGTTTCAAGTTAATTCATTGACCATGTTGGATTTTCTTTCTTTAAAGAGTCGGTGCAAACTATCCATGTCACAATGACGTCTAACTGTTAAACACCGTTAGCGAGTAGTGTGTGTGTGTGTGTGTGTGTGTGTGAGCATGCTAACCCTTCCGACAACGCCTCGTCCTCGCACCGTCTCCAGGGTTCCCGACAGGCTGAAGATCCTCCAGTGCCTCTCTCTCAGCTGAACCACCTCATTACCCAAATTCTCAAGGCGAATACAGTAGCGCCACTGTGAGAGGACACACATGTTAACACTCCTCGCTTCAGGCTGAGGGGATTTCCTGCTTCTACTATAAACTACTCACCCAATACACATGGGAATTCTGGGCCTCCTGGGAGAAACAACAATGATTGGGTTATAAAGACTAAACGTGATCACATCATGATACAACTAAAGCCTTGAAGCTGGTGTAACAACATAATGTGTACCCTCATTCCCATATAGAAGGGGATAACTGTGACTCGGATGTTCTCTGTGGTCTCTCTGTGGACGTCGGACAGCTCCAGCCAGGGGTGGTTCTTCTCCTGCCATGCCTTCAGGGTGTCTCTGGTAGTAAATGGAGGAGCTACGGTGTTTAGACAAACAAAACACAAACATTTACAAAATACTTGTTTACAAGTCAGTTTAGTATTACTACAGCAGCAAAACAAAATACAGAAATGATTCACACACTTTATGATAAACCAATGGACAGAATTAAAATAAAGGGAGAGTAGAGGAACATGACAAGAATGCTGTGCTTCACCACTCGTCACCTTATTGAACCTTTGAACCAGTAGATTCAACAGAGGACTGACACAAAAAGCAGATCTTACTTTTAATTTATACACATTGGGAGTGAATATGGTAAATGGCCTGGATTTATTTAGCACTTTCTAGAGTTCTTCATTCCCCAAAGCGCTGTACAACACAACAGTCATTCACTCATTCACACACTGGTGGCGATCAGCTGCCCTGGGGCGCACTGATAGAGGCGGGGATGCCATGCTCTGACACCACCAGGTCCCTCTGACCACCACCAGTAGGTAAGGTGGGTGAAGTGTCTTGACCAAAGACACAACGACAAAGTAACCCAGCTGGAGCCCTCTGTTGCCCGACCAGCCACTCTACGTCTCTGACGTTTATAAAAATGCAAACGGTCTTACATTGTCCTACTCATACCTCAGATTTATATGCACCCCCATCTGGTCACCTGTGCTTTATCTCTTTCCACTCAACACAAAGGTTAAAGGAAGAAAACATGGAAAACTATCTAGGAAGGTAATCTACTAGTGACATTAACTATAATTCTTAATGTTATTGCATTCTTACTTCAGATTGATACACTCATTACTGTCACTTCTAATCTCCTCTAGTGTTCATCTGAGCTTCATCCATATGGCTCTCGTCTCCATGCTCTACTTTTTCCTTGTTCTCAGCCTCTTCTGCTGCATCTCTCTTCATAGTAAAGTAAAATACTCAGCCCTCGTCCACTACTGTGGTAATCTGATGAGCTGTAAACAGTTTGTGTGAAAACAGTGAAAGCAGACAAAGAGACTGAATAACTGTTTACATTTTGTAGGGTTGTACATGAGGAAGCGCTCGAACAGTTCATGCTGGATTGGGACCTGCTCTGTAGAGTTATAGGGTAAGATGTCCTCGTGGCTCACATAGTCCAGACCTGAAGGAAGGAAAAAACATAATGTAATAGAACTGTCCAACAGAACGTTAACTCAAAATGGAACATTTCACACTGATGAAAGCTAAACTTCTGTCCTCTCCACTTGGTTAGAGAGATACTGTTTCAGTCAGTGGTGAAATGTAAGGGTAGACTTGGCTTCAATCTGATAGGAACTGGGTTTGTTATTGCAGTATGGAGCTTTGAACAATACTTTTGTGGTAAACTATGTAAAAACGGATTTAATTGAACTGAATAGACATAAATGAGTGAGCTATAAATCAAGACCAAGCTGAAAAATAGCCTCAGACTTCTATTTTCATAGCTTAAATTCAGCCTAGTAGAAATCTACAGTAAGTTTTTATAACGCAGTTCTTTCAGTAAGAGTGCCCTCTAACTAGGGATGCCCTAATTCCACATTTTACCCAATACAGAATATGAGGACTTCCTGTTGAGTACATGCCGATACTAGGGATGCAATGGATCAAAAAACCACTGGATCGTATCGTTTTTCAGATCAGCAGAAAGAAAAAGAAAAGACAAATAACCTTGCTCTCTATTTATTTTGTAGAACAGTGATTCTCAAACTTTTTTACCTGAGTACCACCTAAAACCTATGTAGGATCTTCAAGTACCACCATGATGTTGGATAGTAAATTTGTGCAAAATGTGACTGTTTTAGTACAGGGATTTTTTTTGTAAAAGATTAAAATAAACTGGATTACGTATTAGTTTGAATGCTGTTTATTGTTTTAGCTTTCACATCAACACATTTTATTTAAAAACATAATTGATTTAGAAAAGTTTAAACTTTATGTAAGTTGGATCATATTTTCTTGTCCCTTTGCGTGGTTTCTAGCTCCTCGTCGCCACATCGTGTTCCTCATCATTGTTAGGGTTAGAGAGAATGGATCAGATATTGATCAGGGATCCTTCGTTCTGGTCAACTAAAACGACTGAGTCTGATACAGTGAACTTCTATACATGAAGGCAAATCAAACGCCTTTCTCAGAGGGGAATTATCAGCAGATTCAGAGAGCACGAGCACAGGATGTCCAGGATGATTTAGCAACGCACGAACGCTGATCCACGGACCACATGTGTCCTGATTCATAGAGGGTGATCCGTATGATGGAAGATGACCCATTGCACCCCTAGCCGATACAGAGTATCTGGACTTGATTCAAACTGAAACAACAATATAGAGATACTAAGTAAATGTAAAAGACTTAAACCAAAGCTCTAAGCTGGATGAAGAACAATGTGGAAAAATTACTTATTGATAAGCTAATAAATACACAAATGGCCTGCCATGAATTCAGTATGTTTGATTATATGGTATAACTGCTTTCCATAAACAGCAGTTGCTCACTGCTTACCCAAATCAATGTTAATATAAACTAGTTGTTCCTGCTGTTTGATGTAGACCTTTCAGTAGCTCTCCTGCAGTTGTCTTACCATGATGTTAGCAAAACTTGGCTCATGGATTCATGCACTACTACTCAAATACTTGGACTGACCTATCACAGTGTGTAGCAGTTAGCTGAGACATGAGCACCACTCTATGTTGATGTGCCGTCAGTTCTTTGGTATTGGAGTGCTTTTTTTATTTATTTATTTTTTAAGATCATAGCATTGAACTAATACCTAGTACTGGTAGCAGGGTATCTCTACTAGGGTTGGGCGATGTGTAACTTTCTCCCATTCGTCCATTGTCAGTCCAAAAATCAATGATGGGCGATTTATTCGCGCAGGTTTCTGTTGACATATTTGCAGGCGGAGCAATGTAAACACGCACGGCTGGATTTACCAAATTAGAATTTAAAAGTCCCAAAATAGGGAAAATAGTTGCCAAAAAACACAACATCGCCTATTTGGGGTTAGTTTGGCTTTAAACAGATGTATAGTGCCAGCAAAGAGCTCCAACATCTAGTGTTTACCGTCCTGCTGCGTGTGCTAACTTAAGCTAACCCAGCTAGCAGTTAGCAGCAGCCGATAGCTCTGTGATATCAGCTGCTTCAGCTCCGTCACCAAATCACTCAAAAAATCGTCAAACTGCGGCAGAGATTTATTTTATGGAAGCGACATTCACTGAAGGGGCTTTTTATTCGTATTTCAGTTTTAGTTTCATTTTGTATTTGTTGTTTGTTTCGTACTTTGCTGAAGACAGATGAACACCGGATCAGTCTTACACTTGCTAAATATTCCCAAAAAGTCAGTCTCTGATCGTTATCCTCCCATCCAACATGGTTATTACCGTAATTTCCGGACTATAAAGCGCACCTAATTATAAGCCGCAGCAGCTAAATTTGGGGGAAATTGCAGATTTGTCCACACATAAGCCGCACCGGAATATAAGCCGCGGGTGTTTTAATGCTAATGCAGCAGGGGGGCTGAGGGGGGAGGGAGAGGTGTGGAGAGCAGTTGTCTGGCTGCCACTTGGGTGAGGAATCCGTTGGAGGTGTGAATGGCTGTTTTTCAATAGGATGAGTTGAAACATTAAAGATAACAAAAGAAGTCAAACTGCCTTCATTGTCAAAGGTGCAGCTGTGCAAAAGGGCGGGGCCATCAGTTTCGAACAGACCACTTGTCAGTGTTAATTAGTTGCAGAATGTTGCAAAAACAAAGAAAACACGTAGGAAAACGGCTCACCAATGAATGGCTCCCATCAAAGAACCATTAGTCCCATCACTACTCCCGACTCACGTCTGTGTAATCCTGCACGTAGTCAACAGCGCGACCACCACCCCCATACCCCCCTTATACCGCCATTGGGTAATCTTTCGTGAAAAGCGCATGATTGCGCAACCAGAGGTAGCGCTAGACTTTTTAGTTTTTAGTCATCTCATCGGGATCTCTGGCAAGAACCTCCAGAGACTACAGTACATCCAGAACAGCGCTGCCAGGATCCTGATGAGGGTGCGCAAGCATGAGCACATCACCCCCATTCTGAAAGCACTTCACTGGCTCCCTGTCCCACTTAGAATAGAATACAAACTCTGCCTCCTCTCCCACCAGTGCATTTACGGTCAAGCCCCCCACTACCTAAAGGAACTCCTCACTTCCCCGACCACACGCATCCTTCGCTCCGTAAAAGCGAACACGCTTCAAACCCCCAGAACCAAGCTCTGCAGCATGGGAGATCGGGCTTTTTCCTCTGCTGCTCCGAGGTTGTGGAACTCCCTCCCTGTCCACTTAAGGTCTCCACAAACTGTGGATGCTTTTAAACAGAACCTGAAAACCTACCTTTTTAGAAAAGCTTTTTGTTAGTTTTATTCTGTAGCCGCCCCTTTTACTTTTTTAAACTTGTTTTATGAGTGTTGACTCAGCTATTTTAACCTTCTCCGCTGTAGCACTTTGAGATTGCAAAATATAAAGTGCAATATAAGTTAAATTTATTATTATTATTATTATTATTATTATTATT
>SSNR01000088.1:396288-409077 GCA_006937965.1 Callopanchax toddi | reverse complement strand
GGGGGGGGGGGGGGGGGGGGGGGGGGGGGGGGGGGGGGGGGGGGTGAGTAAATATCACCACTGGCTGCTCTGGAGGCAGCAGGAGGAGGAGACAGACTTTGCTTGCAGCTGGGAGGAGTTTGTGAGAAACATTTAAAAAGAGCATTATTTATTATTTTTACATGGGTTTTATCCTTTTACTTTAACCACCAAACATAGTTAATCATTAAGAAAATAATTTATAGGGGGACGAATAAATCGTTCTTGAGAAAGGGGTGACGATGGCCTCAGCCAATCGCCGATGGTCGATAGATTCGTCTGATCGCCCAACCCTAATCTCTACCTCTGATCAGTTTTGTGTCCTGGCATACCTGGAATGGCATAGAGGGCTCTGCTGTCATCATGGTTGGCCAGAAACGTCACTGCTTCTGTCTGAGACCTCTGAGACTGTCAAAAACAGAACAAACACCTTGTTCAGAGATGAAAACTAATAAACTTTAGATTATATCAGCCTTTGACACCACCACTCATTGGACTGCATGTGAACACAACAGGTTCAGGGTATCTTTCAGTGTGCACAATGCATGAGAAACTCTAAGCAAATGTAACTGCTACATTTTATCAATATATAGAAGTGTTAAATGTAAATGTCCCACATCTGTATTAGGGGTGGGAGATAAACTCGTTTGTCCGATGCATCGAGATGCAGACATGAACGATTATTAATTAATTTAGAAATGTTAGTTGAGGGTCGCAAAATGCGGAACTCAAAATACCGGAAGTCCGGCGCTCAGATGGACAGTTTATGGTGCCCACATGACAACAACAACACATGACGGCTGAGCGAGATTTACAACCGGTGCCTTAAAGTGTTTGGAAGCTTGGATAGTACTTTCGTTTCTATGAAGTTGAAGCGGAAAGGGACCTGGACAAGAGCCACACAATATGCAAGCTGTGTTAAACGAAACCTAAATATTTTAGAAACACAGCTAACAGAAACCACATGAATGTTTCACCTGGAAAAAGAGGAAAAACAGCTAGAGGAAGCTACCGCCACTAACCAGAGGACAGTTGAGAAAATATTGTCAAAGTTTCCACCTAACTCAGAAAAGGCTAAACAGATTCGGTTCAGCCTAGGGTTTACATTCTAACAGAAACAAAATAAAAGACGAACTCTATACACTAAATTATGACAAAACAAGAAGAGTTTAAAAACGTTTGTTTTAAAGAGCTAAAAAGTCCAGAGCACAAGATATTTTGGTAATGTTCTACATTTAAGTAAACCTGCAGACATAACATACTATGTGAGGGCAGTCCCTGGTGTCGATGAGGACTTGGTAGTAAGTGTGAGTCTTCCCCTTCACCTCTTTGGAGCCATGGGTTCCTGGGGGCTCAGGTTTGCTGAAGGAAGATAAACCGCTGATTTAGTTCAAAAAAGCAAAACAAAGTCACAACAAGAGGAGGTGTTCCGGCACAATCAGGTTACCTGTCAGACATGGGAGGGGTGATGTCTCTGTCATACAAGCGGGCATGCCAAGGAAACAAGACGATACCTCTGTAGCCAAATACGCTGTGGAGAAACAGCTTATGGAAGCAAAACAACAGGGAGAAACTGGATAAATCACTTCGAGATTATATGACAGATGTTTAATAAAGGATAGGATTACTGTTACTTGACAAGATCATGCTAGTGTGCTATAATAACTACAAAACAGTTTAGCCAGCGGAAACATTTCAGATTAGAGTTAAATTAAAAATGAGTCTAAATGTATGTATGTAATGCTCATTAAGAGGATAGTCATTAGAACAGAACACATCCTTTGCAGTCTTACCTGTCCTGTTTCATATTTTCCGTGTTGCTTCACAGCTTCAAACACTCCAACAGTCTCCAAAATCTTTCCTTCGGGCCTGTTCCTGACAAATAAAAGGCATTAAAATTACACACTGCAGGCCAGGAGGTCTGCGTAAACTGTGGACCAAAAACAGAACATCACAAACGCAGAAGTACAACATGCTGCAGGATCCACGAAGGAGGGACGATCAGCTGCTTCCTTTAGTCGCAGATCTCAATCACAACAATCACAAGCTCAAGTCAACAGAAACTCCACTTGTTTGAGGTCTTCCAAATATAGTATTTGCACATGGGTTTACTCTTCCTACTCTGTCTTTTAAAAACAACAATCCTATTCAGTTTCACATTTCTGTAAATAAAAATCTGAGTATGCCATTTATTGATTGCACAGTATTTTATTGTTATGCTTATGCTATTATCATCATTATTTTTTTATTACTTTTTATGTTGTAAATTACCTCTACAGTCTCATCCTTTTTTATGTTTTAACTTTGTGTGAATCTGTATGTTTTGACTTGCCTGTCACTTTGCTGCTGGTGCACCTACATTTTTCCACTGTTGGACAATAAAGGGATATTCTATTCTATAACAGTCATACTTGCTCCTTCTCCCACAGAGATGAAGAATTCAGCTCAGTGCTTCATTGTCCCACAATACATTTTGTGCACATTTACAGTGGGGCAAACAAATATTTGGAGCCATCGATTTTGCAAGTTGTCCCACATAAAAAGATGAGGTCTGTAAAGTTCATCATAGGAACACAGAAAATCCAGAAAATCACATTGTCTGATTTTTTTATTCATTTAAAGGTGCATTAACACAGTACTTAGCAAAGGCTGTAAATACTCAAGTTATGTACATGTGATTTCTCAGTTTTTTTTTAAAATTTATAATAAATTTGAAAAATCTCAAAGAAACATTTTTTTCACATTGTCATTATGAGGTAATAAAATGAATTGAATCCATTCTGGAAAAAGTCTGTCCCAAAACAAAATATGGAAAAAGCAATGCACTGTGAATCCTTTCCAGGTGGAAATTACAGACATTTCCAACTCCAAACCATCTGCCTCAACTGATAAAATTCAAACAGACTTGATTTCTGTCTGAAAAGCATGGGTGCATTATTCAATACTTTCTTCTTAATTAATTTGTCACCACCTACTTTACAGGTTAAAAATGTTCTGCTTCCAAATTTTCAGTATTTTGACTTGCAGCACTTGTTTACTTTTTTAAAAACCTATGTTCAGCCGCCCAATAGTGAGTGAACTGCAATGCTTTAATTTATCTTTATTATGAGGAAAGTGTTGTGATTTTAGCACTGAAAGCCACCGAGGTCAAACACTAATCACAAAAGCTTTTAGATAGAAAAACCACCAAAGCTTACTAATAAGGTCAAAGGTGTGTTATATGTTAATGGCATACCATGTATCTTTTTCATATTTTTACATCTTTTTCTTGAGCCAGTATGTGCTAATATGACCTATTACAGAGTTAATGAAAAGTCACTCAGCCCCATCTGCTGCTTGTGTCTAGGATACTGCGTTTGCAACTTTTGAGTCTCTTGTCAGGTGCTCTGAAGTCTCACAAAGTCGGGTATCTCGTGAGGCATAGGCGCTAACCCAATGTGGCTAGTTGTTATGCTAGTGGCTTAGTGTTGATTCCTGCATTTTTTGATCTCTCACTGCTTGATCACAGCTGATTTCTTTGAATTAGTGATGAACCGCTCCAGTAGAAAGCAATGAAGGCTGAGGAGACATTTCAACAGTTAGATTTAACTGTTTCTAAGCAAAAACAATGTTAACGTTTTACGACAGTGACTTAAAATGGACACTAGGGGGTGCTAAAACAAGCCAAAACTGCATAGTATGCCTTTAATGGGAAGTTGTTGAAAACCTCAAGCAGTCAGAGTAGTATCAAAGCAATTACAGTGAAAGATGAGAATTAACTTGAACAGTGCCCCATTTAAGAATTTACTGTGATATACAAAGAAAGATTATTTAAATAGGTTTTTTTTTTTTTTTTGGAGAACGGGCAAGAATTTAAAATATTTTTAGTCATGTGTGAATATAACCTGACTATAAAACCTTTCAATTTGTAGTTGAGAAGACGTACATACTTTATAAATATAATTTGGAGGTTTCCAATACTGAGGGCTTAATAAAATTTAGACACTGTTGTCATAATAAATTTCTTAGAAGGTGAATCAAAAACCACAGCCAGGAGTCTGTTTACCACAAATGTAAAGAACTGAAAAAATATTTTTATATAAAGCTGTCTGATAAAATATGTTACTGTATTTATACTCGAGCGTTTTAGAAATCAAGTTATTCATTGGTGAGTGGGACGTTAACATGTGATTCAGCAGTAAACCAAGCTCCAAATATAAAATCATCTGCCCAGCTCCGGACTGTACTCAACTCTTAATTGAAAGTTCTACTTGACAGCAGAAACATGTGGTTTTTCTCTTGTTATCTAACATTTAGTGATTTGACTCAGCAGGTTTGGCTGGACACATGTAGTCTGTTCAGATGGTCGAATTGTTGCTCAACTCAAAATTTCTCATAATCTGCTGCAAAACTCAAACACATAAAATGCACCGATGATAAACAGACGCCCCACTCTGCAAAGGTGCCCAGTCTCCTCGCACGGTGCCACCCCGTTAAGCTCTTACTAGACACGCACGTTAGCATTAGCATGTTAGCTTTGTGAAAAGGACACTGTCTCTTACCGGGACGACATAAACCTCCTCTGGTTTTGTTGGACCTCAGTGAGCAGCCCGCAGGCTCGACATTGTAACCGCTGTTTATATGCCTCAAACCCGCCGGTGGTGTCAGAGACACTCAGTATTCTGTGTGTGTGTTTCTTGCTGTAGCTGCTGACGCTATTAAGAAAGGTCCGCCGTAAGGCACAAGCCGCCATCTTTTCCTTCACGCGATAGTGCTGCGTTCAAGTAACCTACGACCCTCGGATACTGTGACTCCAGGAGGCGCTGTTGCCTCTTTCTATCCAACCTGGCTTCAAGGATGAACTTCCAAAGTAGCAGCAAAATGTGATCCAAGCAACATAAACAAAAAATAATTTATTAATTAAATTCAAATAAAAAAATAAAGCAATTGCTACAATGTACAAATGTACAATGCTACAAATACAGCACTCCTAATAAACCATATATGTCCAAATAAAATAAAATAACATTATGAACCAAAATCTAATCTGATTTACTTAATATAGTCCTCAAGTAACTGACAATTTCAAGGCACCTTTGTTATCCAGTTTCTTATCAATTGAAAAATTGCTGTTTTATTCTACAAAAGGAGAGGTGTTGATACTTCACCTGTTGCACAATTGTCTTTATTGTATTTGTGGCATAATGGACTGTGTCTGCTTGATAGCAGAGTGGACAGGCAGAGAAATAAGGGCCTAGAGGAATCCCACTACTTGTAGATAGCTGAATTCTCCCTGCACCCCTCCACCAACACACACACACACACACACACACACACACACCACCACCACCACCACCACCCCAGCAGTCCCTGCATGTTGCAACCTTACATGTGTGGAAACGTGGCTAAAAATCGTAAATAAAACTGGGGAACGGGACAAGGGCTGGAGCAGTCAGTTGAAGGGAGGACGCCACAGTTCAGCAGCACCTACCATAAATATCATATATAAAGGCCCCTACCCTCACACCCTAAGCCCAAACCCCAAATGACTAGAGTTAGGAGGTTGGAATGAGGCAGCAGAGGCAACCCCATGAAACAGGGGGTCAGGTTCCTGACTGTCTTCCCAGCATGCATCAGCCCCCATCCCCAGCAATCCAACAGCAGCCAGGCTCAGGAGCTGTACCCCAGACCCCCAGAGCCATAGCCCAGGCAGGACAGGCACCCCACACCAGGTTGTACATGATGGGTCCTTGCCTGGCACAGAGAGCAACAGCTAGCTGCAAGCCCTGTATCGGACACCCCAAACCCACTCATACCCAGGGGTCTAGTCCACTCCAGCAGAGGCCCAACATCAATCCTGACCACAGCCCTAGGGCAGGCCAATGGCCCACCCCCAGTATCTGACTGGAGACTGGGTCGCAGTGCATGACCAAGAGCAACCACCCACTCCATAGGAATAATAAATTCATGATGTGCACTAACACAGAGCATGAAATAAATGTTTATCTATTTGGCAGGCACTTTTATCCAAAGTGGTATACAATTTTTTTTAACCTATCAGGCATGTTGTGATCTGTGGGGGAAACAAGAGTACCAGGAGGAAACCCACGTATGCATGAGGAGAACATGCTAACTTCTCACAGAGAGGCCACAGCTGGCATTCGAACCTGCAACCTCCTTGCTGCGAGGCAACAGTTAATCATGAAAAAATGAATTAATCAAATAATTAGATAAGATTTTGTAGAAAAGAATGAAATATTTTTTATTTATGGCACTTTAAATTATTTATTAATTTTAAATAATCACTCACACATTTAAATATGTATTCAATACTTTAGATAAGGGGGGGGGGTGGCATAAAAAAATTCTGCTTAGGGCCCCAAATTGGCCAGGGGCGGCCCTGCACACACAAGTGAGTTGTGGTCTGTCAGTCACCAGCACACCTTGACAGGGCTTTTATCCAACCCGCTGGCCTGTGATTGGCCAGCGAGTAATCAACTAAAACAGCTACAGCTGTGGCCATTAAAAACAGGAGCAATCATGCTCATCCTGCCACACATATCATGTTTTCTCTCATATTGGTGGCTTTAACTTTAATTGTAACTACAATGTTGTGAAGTCCTTGTAACATTTTCATCCATAAGTAGGTCCCCTAGTGTGGACCATTACTTACAAACACAGCTTTTGTCACCACACAAATACCTCATCTGGAACAACAGAGATCTTTTACTTAAAACAGGTCACTCTTCAGAATGGGATCCTACTGGTGGCTCAGCTTGTTAATAAGAAGGGACGACTACTCAGCTACAATCAGTTCCTCTTGCAATATCATTTTCCAGTGTCTAGGAATTCTCAATGGTACTTGATGCTATACCCTCAAAAACCTTAATGCTGAATGCAAACACTGTTAATTCTCTACCTACCCCAGTTACTTTACCTGGTCCACCTGAGTCAATAATGGGGAACACCTGCTTTAAACAGAAATCTGGAAACAGTAATAAGAAAATACACAGTTTGTTCCAAGAAATTATAGTCTGTCTCCCATATGTAATGTGTTGGAACTGTATTCCAGATATCAACTGGAAGACTGTCTGGATGATCCCCCATGCTGTAAATATAATTGTAAATATGGTAAAAGAAGGGAAATTTAAAGTTCTTCATAAAATATACCCTGCAAAACACTATATGGTAAATTTTAATAAGACATAAATGTTAATTGTAGTTTTTGTGGGAATCATCAAGGAACTGTGAAACATATTTCATGATATTGCTCTTTCACACTTAGATTTAAAGAGTTTAGCAGGTTTGTTGTTATGAACCATATTTTGATAAAATGTTTAACGTTTTTTAATCTCTAAGAAGGATTGTAAATGTTTTCATAACAAATGTAATAATTTCCCAGGCTAAATTTTATATTTGTAAATGTAAATTTGTTAATAAAACACATTTTTTCATCATGGAACATAAAGTGAATGACTCTACCAACAAAAAGGCTGTCAAAACTGAATTTTTGCATCTTTTTGTTTAATTAAACCCCTGGTGAATGTTCTGTAGTGTTGAATTCTTCTTCATTCCTTCTTTTGTTACTTGCAATTTTTTTTTTCAATAAAGTTCTTTGAAAAAATAAACCAACCACGTACTGCGTCAGTCACGTGGTACGGCTGGGTCACGAGGAGTCGGACGTGACCTGCTACAGCGCTTATACAACTCAGAGGATACATCGCTACAGTGAAACGCGTAAAATTATTATCAATACATTTTATATGAAGAAAGACTGTATGCGTTACACATTTTTCAAAATCTGCATTTTAAACTTTTAGTTCCTCCGAACAGGTCACGTGAGCCAAAGTGTTTCAAGTAATCAACATGGCTGCTTACAGGATGTGTTAGTGTTTGTCTTGCTGCTGGTTTTTCGTTCAAAGTCAAACGTATTTGTGTAGGATTGAAAAGAAAACGCGTTGATTTGCTGGTTAAAGTCATTATTTAGATAGTCATATAGCCTGTATTAGTTGGATCTACACCATGGCGTCTTCGTTTGTTGTTGGAGATATATTCAGTCAGCGAGTGACTGAAATGCTGCTGGAAAACACAAACTCATCTCTGCCTGAAAAATTAAAAGAAGAACTGGAGGGGATTCAAGATAAATCTCATTTATCCTTCAGAACAGCAAGAAAACTTAAAGAACACCTCCAGGACAAAGGTAAAATAAATCACACGAGGCTGATTTGTGGTTAGGTTAGAAACATACTGCTGTCAAACTAGCCCTCACTTTCTTGGGGCCATCTGAGGTACTAGTTTCTCGTCAAGTTGTGCTTTTCAAAGTAATAGTCGACTTACGGTTCTTGAATTCTTTTTTCATTCAAAACATTTGAAGCCTCTTTCTATTAATTAAATTTCTTACCAATTATTTCTAAACACAAACCTATGGAAGCCCATTTCCGCCATTTTGAAAAATATTTTTGATACTTATCTCATAATTATGAGATACTAAGTCAAAATTATGAGATTGTATCTCATTATTATGACTTAGCATCTCATAATTATGAGATAGTAAGTCATAATAATGAGATACTAAGTCATAATAATGAGATACTAAGTCACAATAATGACATACTATCTCATAATAATGAGATAATAAGTCATAATTATGAGATGCTAAGTCATAATAATGAGATACTATCTCATAATAATGAGATACTAAGTCATAATTATGAGATACTAAGTCATAATAATGAGATACTATCTCATAATTATGAGATGCTAAGTCATAATTATGAGATACAAAGTCATAATAATGATATACTATCTCATAATTATGAGATACTAAGTCATAATAATGAGATACTAAGTCATAATTATGAGATACTAAGTCATAATAATGAGATGCTATCTCATAATTATGAGATGCTAAGTCATAATTATGAGATACTAAGTCATAATTATGAGATACTATCTCATAATTTCGACTTAGCACCAAACCAGTAATTCTCAAAGTCTGGGCTGAAATCCGGATCAGGACTGCACAGCCGTTCCATCTGAATCCAGCATGTTATATTATAATGCATTTATGTTACGAGATCTATGTTTAAGTAGACCCAAGAAACTTTTATTTTTTATATATAGTTCTTTTATTTGGTCAAATATGACATATTTTGGACTTTTCAGGTGCTCTTGACCTGAATCCAGATCCGATCCGGATCAGCCTCTTACCATCGCTTGTCTGACGTTCAGCAGCTCCTGTTAGCAAAGAGCTAAAGTCATGTAGGATCGGTCCGGCTTGTTTTTGTTGTCAACTACGTGATTTTATGGTTATATTTGGTCAGTTTTCAGACTCCTGTAGTGAGTCTTTCCTCAAAACGCAACCAGCGAACTATCTAAGGGACTTTTCTGCTGTTTTTAGAGACTTTTGGAGATCTAAATTGTTTTCTATGAGCCGCGACTCTTCAGGTCTACTGACAGACAGACAGAGACCCGAATCCTCTGTCGGTGTTTCTTACAGGCAGCTGTAGAGCTGTTATGTTACATCACCGTGGTTTTATGTAAACCTGCAGTAAAAATCCAGGAGACATTGATTTAGTCTTGGTCCTGGATCAGCCTGAGCTCAGAGTCCTGAAGCATCCTGGAGCATCACAGCTCCATCTGATCATCACAGCTTACTCTGGAGTTTCATCATGGAAACCTGATTAACTTCATCACTTTTCATGTCTGAACAAATACATTGTTTTCAAACACAAATAAAACAAACCGAACTTATAGTAACATTTGTATTTAACAGGAAAGAGTACATTCTTAGTTTTTCCATTCAGATTGTTCCAATAAATGCAAGTAGTTTTCATAGAATAACAATAATACTAGCATGTTGCTTCTCATTTTATCACCTTAAATTAGATAAAAACAGCCAAAATTTTAACCAAAAACATGTTATGAAATATTGGTCCTTTAGACACTTTACACATTTTTAACTTTGTCAAGTCAATTTATGAAGCACATTTACTTTTGCTCACGCAACCCAAAGTGCTGTACATGATAAAAGACAGCTATATAAAACACAGATAACATTAACAACCCGAGGCATTTTGAATGTTTTTTAAAAAAGCCAGTGAGGTAAATTCTAACGCTTTATAGGTGAGTTTAAATAATGTGATGCTTTTTCCTTTTAAAAATGTATAAGTGCTCGACCTAAAAGAATGAATGAGTTATGTCCAACATGATAATATTACACATTTTTGTTTAGGATTATGCAGAGCAAGATTAGTTTATCCCATATTTGTTGAAAATGTAGTAGTAGTAGCAGCAGTAGTAGTAATAGTATTTATTTTATTCAGTCATGAACTGGTGTAGACGAAAGCATCCTGTCATGATGAGACAGACGGATCTTAAAGCGGCAACAACCACAACACAGCAGAATGAGTTTAAAGATTTATTAAAGTAGTGAGGGCTGGAGTTCCAATGGAGCCTGGATTCAGGAGGTCTGGATTTCACAGGAAAGCACTATGGGGAGGAGTGGAGAGGTTAATATTGTCCAGAGAACGTGGAGAAAGGATGATGAAAGGTTGCCAGAGGGTCTTACTGTCAGAGAAGCTGCAGTGGTCTGAAGGGAGGAGGTTCCAGTCCGGTAACAGGGTGGAAGGTCAGGTGTGTCTGTAGGGTGGACAGGCAAACGGCTGGAGCTGGGGTCCCGGTGTGACTGGAGTTAGCTGAGGTTCTCAGGTTACACAGGAGAGCAAGTTTTCTAGAGGGGGAGAACAATGCAGAGACAGGTATTTTACTGACAATGCAGTTTAGGTTAGAGAGAAAGGCCCGATCACTCACTCAAGCGAGCAAAACAATCCGGCGCAGGCTTCTGGTCTTCTGAGCCTTTTAAGCAGTTCCTGATTAGCTGCTGATGCGACCCAGCTGTGCCTGTCACACCCTAGAGAGAGAGAGAGAAGGAGAGACACACCCAACACAGAACCTGACACATCCTCTCTCTATACAGTATATTTATGCACATACATAAATATCTATACCTACACAAACATACGTATCCATAAATATGCTCACTCAGATATAATGTATAGTATTAGAAAAGCCAAATGTGGCTCTGGAGCCACAGGTTACAGACCACTGGGGCTCTTCTAACACTATATCTGAGTGAGTGAGCAGCATATTTAACTTTTAAAGAGAACTGAAAAGAGTTGGAAGTACTAAAATCTTGGTTTGATGTGAATAAATTATCACTGAATATTAAAAAACTAAATTCATGATATTTGGAAATCAAATAGTAAATAATGTGGAGTTTATATTACAAATTTCAAATACTGAAATCGAAGGAGTTTTAGAAACAAAATTCCTTGGAGTTGTCATTGATTATAATTTATAACCTATCATGGAAACAAGATTTGAATTATATTATAGGATAAATATCTAAATTAGAGGGAATACTTTATAAAGTTCAAGATTTATTAAACTCCAAGGCTTTTTGTTTATTTTATTGCTCACTAATTCAATCTTACATGTCATACTGTATAGAAAAATGGGGCTCAACCTCCAAAACAAACCTAAAATTAATTTTAAAAAAATGTACAAAAAAGGCCATTCGAGTTATAAGATTACATATACTCATACTGATCCGTATGATTAAAACAAAATTAATGTCACTTCATGAAATGTTCTTAATGTGGGAGAGTAATTATGATTTGAGAGGTGTCTGTAAGTTTATGGTTCAAAAGATAAGAAAGGTATTAAAGGAGAAGTATTTCTATTATGAGAGTATAATTTTGGAATGAGGCTAAATTAGAATTCAAAACAGCAACTTCATTTTTAGTTTTCAAATACTTGTCAGTAAAAATATTGTTGAAAGGTACTAGTGTGACTTATGTGTTTATCACACATTTATCATCACATTGAGGAGATATAGTACGGTATTTGATTTGTCAGTGGGTGGGTTATGCAATAATAATAATATAAGCTTTTGCTTCTGCCTGAACCTGTTCAGTCATAGTATGTGCAAGTGTTTATGTGTATGTAACCTACATATTTATGTAGATGTTATGTATGTTTATATATATATATATATATATATATATATATATATATATATATATATATATATATATATATATATATATATATATATATATATATATATGCAGGATGCTTCTGTCAACAAAAATTACTTTCATGACTGAATAAAATAACTACTACTACTACTACTACTGGTACTACTACTACAATCTGAATGAAAAACTAAGAAAAGGTACTCTTTCCTGTTAACTTAAATATAAACGTTAAATAAACGTTATTTGTGTTTGAAAACAATGTATTTGTTCAGACATGAAAAGTGATGAAGTTAATCAGGTTTCCATTATGAAACTCCAGAGTAAGCTGTGATGATCAGATGGAGCTGTGATGCTCCAGGTTGCTTCAGGACTCTGAGCTCAGGCTGATCCAGGACCAAGACTAAATCAGTGTCTCCTGGATTTTTACTGCAGGTTTACATAAAACCACGGTGATGCAACATAACAGCTCTACAGCTGCCTGTTAGAAACACCGACAGAGGATTCGGGTCTCTGTCTGTCTGTCAGTAGACCTGAACCGGAAGGAGTCGCGGCTCATAGAAAACCATTTAGATCTCCAAAAGTCTCTAAAAACAGCAGAAAAGTCCCTTAGATAGTTCGCTGGTTGCGTTTTGAGGAAAGACTCACTACAGGAGTCTGAAAACTGACCAAATATAACCATAAAATCACGTAGTTGACAACAAAAACAAGCCGGACCGATCCTACATGACTTTAGCTCTTTGCTAACAGGAGC
>SSNR01000088.1:350350-387618 GCA_006937965.1 Callopanchax toddi | reverse complement strand
CACACACACACACACACACACACACACACACACACACACACACTTAGTATTTGAAAAAATATAAACTAAAAATAGGGTGAAGATGTGGAGCAGCAGCCCTCTACAGTTTAACTCAGCTGTTTGATGGTCTCTGCTGTGATGTTTTGTCTTCTTTTCTTATTGATCACATGTAATTTTGTCCTACTACAGCTCACCACATGTGTTGTTTCTGTTTGTGATCTAGAGGGTGATATCCGCTGTGATTGCTGCATCTGTGGTCGGGTTGGCTGAGCTTTACATCCTGGTCCGGACCATGGAGGGAGAACTTGGGGAGCTTTAGCACCTATAAACTCAAGAATTAAATTGTTTCTTTGTAATTGTGATTATTGTGAGAGAAATATTTAAATTTTTCTTTATTTTTCTGATCAGTTAAACACAAATGTTTTATTTATTTCCTGTTCAAATTATTTTCTGTATAATTGTGTTGTATCTTGTTTTTTTTTTTAAAATATTTCTCCTTAGTGTGGTTTTGTGAAAATAAAAAAATTTCTAAATTCTATTATAAAATGAAATTATCTCTAACAGGCATCCATCACAACTAGTGTACGTTGGTCACTCCTGTCAGGACAACCATCACCATGGAGATGCATCTGTTGTCTCCACCTCTCAAATTCTTTTGAGAACATTATTAGTTTCAGGTCAATGCAAGACTTTCGTTCCTAATATTATTACATTTAAGTTGCAGCAGTTGAGAATATACACTACCTGAACCTAGGTTAAACGTCACAAAATGGATTTTCTGTAAACTGAAAAAAGCAGTTTTGACCCACATAGAAATATACATTTAACATTTACCTTTACAATCATTGCAGGTCTACTGGTCAACTCACAGGCTACAAACATCCATTGGGTTTTATCACCATCAAAAACAGTGACATGAAGTCAGTCACACATTGTTCGGTACAGACCAGCAGTCACAGCTTTTAATAAGCATCCTGCAGAACTTTCACCTAAAGTCTTTAAAATGTTGCCCAGGAACACTGAGGGCTAACACATCCATGTGTTTAAAAGCCTGTTAACATTTTTCTAAAAAAGGTAATTTCATTTTATTAAATGTATCTTCCATCATTTCCTTTAATGGTGATAGAACACCTTAAAGAAACTTCCTACAGGTTTGAATTTTCTCTGAAATTTTTCATAATGACTGAAAATCATCAGCAGCCTCTAAGCTGCTAAAGTTCATTTGATTCCATTTTATTGTAAAACGTCCGTTTTGAAGCTGTCAAAAATAAACAAGCCGGATTGTGTATGTTTTTATTTATTACATGTGAAATATTACCAGATCCTCTCCAGACTTGTTTTGAAAAGTTCAGAATTTCCCCCAATGATTAAAAACAACCAGGCCACCAAACCTCCGTCTATTAGTCATGATAGGTCATCTTAGTGCTCTACAATAACACTCCTGGTTTAGTAGAACACTGATCCCTTCTTCAGAGATGAATTTATTTTTCTGAAAACCACACCGGTCTCGTCGGGGCTGGATATATCGGTGAATGGATTAAAACATGTAACCACAGCTGGAATACAAAGAAGTATCGTCCAAAGATCAGAGATTTGACACCCGGATTAAAGATTTATTGAAAGATTATTTTGTATTAAAGATGATTATGATACAGAGGGGCACTGTGGGTACTCCTGTCTATCATGTTTGCCTCGTATTATTTCTGAAGTTAAATCCGGGGTGAATTACTGAGCCTGTAAGCTGATAGACCTGAAGCTCTGGCTTTAATTTAGTTCTTATTTTTCATTTCCTCTGTCCATCTAAACCCCTGGTTCATGCATTATAGAGGGATATGAAAAATATTTTGATTTAGAAAATAATTATTCCTGCCATTGTATCTTACTACAAGTAATCATTTTAATCTGTATTATTTTTGAAGACTTGTGGGGTCAGAGCAGTTAAGCATGCTATGGGTCATGTTAGAGCACGAGCTGGAGGAGCTGGATCATCAAGAGATGGAGACGAGGTGCAACATTTATTGATGAAATGTCCTCGTTTTAATTTTTGACTCTTTGAATTTGGTTTTATTTTTTTATATCCAAGAAATTACCCAGATTATTAATGTAATTTGGCTAAATTGGCAATAAAACATTGTGTGGATTAAATATCTGTTGATATGGTGACTCTTTTGAAATATCTCAAATTCTAGAAAATACTCTTAATTGATTACTGTAAAGTAAAAACAAAAAAAAGTATCTCAAAGTAATTAGAGCAATTCAGTTTATTTAAATAGCATCAATTCATCATATCAATACATTTTAATACATAACAAAAAGTGATTTTTAAATAAGTGGGCAAAGTGTCAGAGTAGTCTAGATGTTTCTGGACAATTTCACCATCTTCCAGGTGCACGAAGAGCAGAAAGGTCCAAGCAGGTCCAGCTGAGAGAGAAAAAACTAAAAGCTTTACTTGCTTTAGTTATTTATGGAAGTTGTTTCTATAGAAGGAGCTTTTGCTGGATATGACCTACATTTACCAAACATAATTGTATGGTGATTCTATTCAAATCAGTCAAATATTTTTGTTAGAAATTTTTGCTGAAGTATACTTGATGTTTTGGCCAAAAGACACCAACTTAAAGAATTATGGTTCATTAAGACAGATCAGCTTTAACATAATTAATCCCACCCAGATGCCATTCATTAAAGATTTAATCCATAACCTGAGAAAAATCAATGTTTTTTGTATTTTAAACTCAAGCACAATTGAGCACTAGTTTGCTACTATAATAAAAGATGATTTATGTAAAAATCGGAGCCAAATAACATTAATGATAATCACCAAATGTGTGAGCTTAGTTTGATTTTTTTTTTTTTTTACTAATATGGGATTAAAAAAGTCACATTAGAATTAATATAATTGGATCCCAACTAATCAAAAACGTGACAATCACTGAACAATTGTTAACTAAAAACAAGAACACATGTACAGAAAGCAGTATTTATCTGCACTGTTTTAGTCAAATTAAGTTATTACTGTCGTTACTTATGATTTTTTTACTTCCAAAAGTTGTTTATCAAATACACATTTGATCAGAACTGGCATAGACTATAAACACAGTTTAACAAATAAATAAGATGATAAATAAATACTGATAATTAACAGTGGGTAATACAGTGACATAACTTAATTGATTCCTTGAAACACACAAAAACAATACAACATCAAAACTAAAGGAGAACAATGATGAGGGTCATGCAGGCTGGTCTGTCAGGAAGTCCTCTCTAGGAAAGCAGATGGAAGTGGACTTAGTGGCTTCTCAATCTAAGTCATCAGAACTCTATAAAGTTGGTAACAATGGCAGCATTGTAGATCAAATCTGAAATGTACCCCATAGAGGTCTGTGGCCCCATCGGCGGGTGATGATGATGGCGATGACCCTGTCCTTGAGTTAGCTCCCAGTATGCTGGTTGAGGGTGGGAGGGAGCTACCTGGCCTATTGAACTGCTACTTCCACTTCCAGCACTGGTTCCATATGTGGCCTGATGGTTCCCAGATGCAGCAAGGGTCTGGGGCTTAAAGTTTGTGAAGACCTGGTAGGAACAGCTGGATGCAGGATGGTGGTGGGACTGCCTGTTGATTGGCTGAGGGAATGAGCCAGCGATCAAACTGGAGATGGCTGGCCCAAGGTGCTGCTGTCTGTGGTGCTCTTCCTCCCAGAGACAAGAGTCCAAAGGTTTGGAGCAACTTTTGAGCATCTTTTGAGGAAGCTGCTGGTGAAGGCCTGAGGAAGATGGTGGTGTAGATGATACCGGGTTGCTGTAGATTTGGATCCAGTCTGAGTAAATGTGTGGCACTTCTTCACATGACTGGTTCTGGTCTTGCCTGAATATGTCTGCTAGAGTGGTGGCTGTTGGGTAGTGGGAGGATCCAGGTCCAGGAGAGGGCACTGCAAAGCCCCCTCCTCTCACCTCAGATTTGGTGGACTTAGAGAGTCTACCCATCTTAATACTCCTCGCTCTTCTGTTTTGGAACCAGACCTGTGGAAAACAACAAGTCAGAATGTTAAAGTTAATCTCAGCACATGAGCAGAACCAATGGCAGAGCTAGACAGTTTTTTTTTCTAAGAATGGAAATGGTGTAGCATGAGATTCCAACAGGAGTTTGTCACAGGAAAAATTTACATTTGCACTTAATTTCATTCAACTCCAGTGATAATGTTGGAGTTTGACAGACGGATCACTTGAGGTGCAGTCATTTGCACTAAGCCAGAACAGCAGTGGGCACAGCACTCATCCCTGGGGGGTGCCATACTGATGGTCTGGGTGGACTGAAGGAATTCTGGGCAAATGCAGTTGAATGCTGAGTGGGAGTCAACAAATAGGATCCTGGCATAGATCCCTGCAGCATTGAGATGTTGCAGGGTTGTGATGCGGCCCCATGTTGACTGCATCATGCACCAACACTTTTAACACTACAGTATGCAAACTGCAGGAGGTCCTGTGATGATCGTCAGGTGGTTCATCACCAACCTTCCAAAGGATTTCTTGAGGATAGACATCAGGGCGACAGACCTGTAGTCAGTTTGTCATTTATTTTCCTTGGATGGAGGGCTTTTAAGGACTGGGATGTGGGGCTATTGAGGCACATTAAAACTTTGCTTAACTCCAGTGATGTGTTGAAGGTTGTTGTGAAGATGGGGGCCAACTGTTCAGCACAGACCTTCAGGTAGGACCAAGACACACAGTTTGGGCCTGGAGCCTCCCTGGGCCTTTGTCTATTGAAGATCTAATGTACCTCATCAGAGGTGGGTTGTGTGCAGGGTGGTGATAGTGAACAATGCGAGATATCAGGGCAGGTGGTTGATGTGAATGACGGCTTCTCAAATCTAAAGTAAAACTCATTCACTCTGTCCACATAGTGTATCACAGTAAAATCTCCAGTGTTAAATCAATATTTAGAGGGTCTATATGAGTCCACTCTTTAGACCCGCTAAGTGTTGATTTAACACTGGTGTTTTTACTGTGCATCCTCCTTGATTTTTTGAAGCCACCTCCGTTTTTGAGTAAACCAGAGTTTATTGTTACTGTATGTGCAAAAGGTTTTGGTCAGTATACACAAGTACCGGTAATCACAAAAGTTGGTGGGTGTAACAGGTCACAGTCTTAGTGAGATAATTCAGGTTTTGATGCAGAAATCAAAGCAGGTCTGTAGTTCCTCCGTTGCCTCGGTGGTTCATCTTCTCATAGACTTGTACATTTAAGCCTCTACCTGGTAGGGAGAAGATGAACCATGCGGTGATCAGACAGGCCTAAAGCTGCATGTGAAACAGAGTTACAGTATAAGCATCTTTTATTACAGAGGTCCAGGATGCTTGTGTCCCTAGTGGGACATGTGCTGTCTGAATTTTGGGCGCTGATGTTCTAGCTAACTCTGTTCATGTCCACCAGAACAATGAGCAGTGAGTCCAGGTGTTTATGCTCCATGTTAGTGATCTGGTCGGCCAGGTTTCTAAAGCCTCACCGATTCAGGTCTGTGGTGGAATGTAAACACTGACCAAGATAAACTCTTGCATTGAATTAAAGATGTAGTTAATGAAGACAGATTCCAGGTGAGGGCTGTTTAACACTGTGATATCTGTCTTCCACTTTAGGTCTGAGTTGCAGTTGGCACAGTAGAGGTGAAAACCCAGCAGGTATAGTGCTGCAACTGGGATGTGATCACCAACCCAGGATTCATTGAGACACATGGTGGCAGATCTACAGAGGTCCAAATTTTTCCTGGTGAGGAGAACCAGCTTGTCCATTTTTTTGGCGAGGGAGAGCACATTTGCCACTCAGCCCGATGAGCGCTCCTGCATGTTTACCTTGTCTGCTTCTCCAGTGCATCACAAGGAGAGCAGCTGCCCCTCTGACAAAAAGCTCAGGACAAATGGATAAATCCATGGGGGGAGGTTTGTCCAGTGGAAACTCTTACGCTTAAGAGTTCCTCCCACAAAAAAGAAATTGAAGATGCACGCCACCATAAACACACACAGAGAAGAAAGGTCCAACTGAGCAAAGAACAAGCTGTCTGTAGTGGCATCATGGATCTTTTGTCAGTATGGTGGACCAGTTTCCACTTCACTGCATTAGGCTGAAACATTCTAGTATTTATGTCTCTGTCTGGTTAATGTGAAACTATATTAAACTAAAGAGAGGTATGTCTAAATCAGTGAGGAGGGTAGACACTGAGTTCTGAGGAGAACACTTGGCTTAAAATATACTAACTGGTCTACAAATAAGGTGGCAGCTAGAATGAAAAGAAGTGTTTTTCCAGTGGCAGCTACCACTCTGTGCCAACCTCTAGAACCACCCTCATACGTCATAGCTGAACTCAGTCAGCTTAAACCAGAACACATTTTGTTGTTTCAGTAACTAAAAAGAGCTTTAGAGGTCCCATATTATGCAAAACTCACTTTCTAAAGATCTTCTAACAGTCACATCAGTCCCAAAGGCTGTCTCTGAGACCCAAAAGTGTTAAAATATTTTCACTGTTTTCACTTCCTTATTCTCATTTTTGGGAAACGTGTTTGGAGCTAATTCTAAAACAGGTGGTTTCTAAATCTTCCCCTGCTGACGTCAAGAAGGGAAAAGACCACTCCTCTCTAGAGGACAGAGCCAATCACGAGCACCTTTGTCTACCTGAGCCCACCCCATTAAAAACCACGAGAGCGCTCATCCTCACAAACAAGCAAATAGTATTAGCAAGAAATAAATTAGCAAATCAGGTCATAAATTAGCAAATAGTCACGATGAAGCTACGAGCAAAGCACGACAGTTGCTTCATAGATGGTTGAATCAACGAGCCAAAAGTCTTTTTTACTCCCTTCATCTGAGCCCCTGAAGACCCACCGACTGACGTCTCGCGAACGTGCACAGAAAAGAAAGATGGGCGGGACTTAGAGAGGCTCAACTCCCAACTGTCCCTCCCATTTGAAATGAAGGTTTTACTTCAGGAGGTTGGATGAGGAGGTGGAAGAACAACAGCTGACCTTAAAGTAAGGGTCAATTTGACCAATGCAGAGCTTTGACATGTTATTGAGATGTAAAAGAAATGATTCAGAGTGGATATAAAGTGCAGAATATGAAACCTTGATAACATTTTTAAGTTTCTGGACAAGCAACAGAAATCCTGTTCCATGCCTCTGAGGCTAATCTAATCTAGAACAGAAAGTTATGGGTTAGAAATCCAAAACGTCAATTATTCCAAAGCATATTACACACCGATCCATTCTAAACCTTATGCAGCAGTGTCCAAACATTTAAAGACCAGGGCCGAAATCTCCAAGTTGAAAGTCCTCACATGCCACAAACATTGTTTTCAATTTAAAAACAGCAACAGTTTTATAGTGATTTGTTTCATATGCTCTTTGGAAAATAGACATAAAAGGGTTTTGCACCCTGAGTAAAAGAAAACATAAAATCTTCCTGGATTTTATTGGTTGATTATTTTCTAGTTTCTTGAAAATAAATTCTAATCCATTATCAGCAAGAAGAACAGGACCTGACTCACTGGCTCTTCAGTGATGCTGGATTTAGTCAGGTTTTGTGCTCACAGGTCTGCTTTTTAGTTAAAACCAGTGTGTTTAACAGGAATTTAAATTAAGACAAAAAAGGTTAAGAAAAGATTAAGATTTTTGAATTGGACAATTTTAAAAGTACCTGTATTTAGTATTTGGCCTTACATTAGTAAAATTCTTAAAGTGGTTCTCTGCATCCTGATGGAAGATAAAATTCTACCATTCATCAAATGTAGCCGAGAGCCGCACAAAAAACAACTCAGAGGGCTGTAAGTGTCCCCCGGGGCCGCACTCTGGACATACCTGCCTTTACTGCGATTAAACACTGATAACAGATAAACTCTGTGGATACCTTGGCTGAGCTCACCTGTATCTTACTCTCAGGTAAGTGTGTGTGAGCAGCCAGCCTCTCCCTCAGGCTGATGTCTGGATATGGAGTCACAGCAAAGGCCTGCTCCAGCTCAGAGAGCTGGGCTCGACTGAAGATGGTCCTCTTTCTCTTCCTTTGACCCTCCATCAAACTGGAGGACCTGTCCGGCTCCGGAGACGATGAAATGCACTCACTTCCACCATCTGGCATTATAAATCAGAGAGACACTAATCAATAAAACAACCACATCAAACTATGAATGATGCCTTTTTACACTAAAATGATCAAACAGGTTTAGTTCATATTAAATCATGTCACTTGATTTGATCTGGATTCATTCATTGCTACAACTTATTTATACTTTTTAAAATATTACAGCTGAAATATCACCAGAAAAATAATAATAAGGTAGGTAGATAAACCCTTACTCCCATACAGCTCACCTTTACAGGGTTCCTGATCTTCAAACATCACCTTCAGATCCACCAGGTCCTTCTGCTGTTTCTGTTTGATCAAAGAGAACTCTGAGTCCACAAACAGAGCCATGACAGCATGAGATGCACGCTTGTGCTGCTCAGCCTCCACTGATGCTGTGAGGAGAGGAGGAGTCTTATATACCATTAGACCCGATGACACGCTCAGCTCTCCACATAAATCCAGGTGTTCTCTTCACTAATCCCAGTTGTTGACCAGTTTGTGCCAACACCTTATCTTACAGTGTTTAACCCTCACTGCCCTTATTTTGGGGGAGTTTTCTAGTCTTTGGTGTCAATTTGACCCCCTAAGACAGCAGGAGGGTAAAAGTGATTTTCTAGCATATTCTATTTGAGAATCATACTATTATTATTTATTATTCACATAATTTTATTTCATATTTAAAGATCAAAATGTCCCAATGGCGAAACGTCTTCTATTATCAACACATCATTTCTGACACATATCCCTTTTTGGGTGATAAATAATTCTTTGTTTTTCCCCAAGTAGGTCATGAGGTTTTTTTAATCTACTGACTTAATGACCCCCCTTTCCCCACAAAACAAGTTTGAGATTAGGAGCCATGGTAATCTTCCAGATCAACACCACGTCGTTGCACACAGTTTACAAACCTGTAAACAAACGCTGTGAAATAGGATGCTGTTTCCTGTTATAGTCGAGCAGGAGTTGTGTGCATTCCTGCTGAATTATAATTGGTGATTGAATAAGCCAATTTGTTGCTGAAATTGAAGTAAAATTATTTTATTGCATTTGTAAAAAAAAAAAGTTTGCATTAAAAGGCTAGTTTTATAGTTTAATCTCAGCATCGTGGCTTAATGAAAAGGAGTGTGTGCAGCGCTGGAGCAGTAAAAAAGAAGGAAAAAGGTAAAATAGCAGAGTGAGGTGCTTCAGCAGGAGGATAGTTGGTTTTCCTACCGTTGACTTTTTTTGGTTGAGGGTAACTTATGTCTGAGATGTTACAAGCTGAGCCGTCATTTGACATTTGAAAGACCTGGGAAAATGCAGGTAGTCAACATCTAAAGCAACCAAATCTTGTGTTTTCCAGCCACTTCATACCCATGAACATGTTGAAAAGTACATTTAGGATAAAGAGTCCTGCTAGTGCAGAGACCATGAATTACCCTAAGGTAACGTGGGTACTTCACTGGTTCAATCTCTGACAATGGATAGGATCACCTCAAACTGGGTGTGAAATTGAGGTGATGGAAAATATATTTAAACTACTGTCCAGCATAACGTTCAGGAGTGTGATGAGGTGATCTACAGCTTGAGATGCAAACATCTTTCCTGGCCTCGTCTGTCCTTGTGCAGATGGTGGGTAGCAGATGTAGCAGCAGCAAAATAGCAGACATGTCACTGTCCCAGCCTGCAACATGACACATGTCAGGTTAACAATATGTCACAATTCCATTGTCACTAATTTATGACCAACACACCATTTTCTACTCCAGCAGCAAGAGTCCAAGAGCTCCTGTGGCTTTGATACAGGTGGGCCACCTCTCCAAGAATATGTTAGCAGTGTTGTCACTAAACAGGAATCTGAAACCTAAATATAAACACCATCAGTGACACTTCACTTCACTGGATATGTGTTTTCCCCAAAATGATGTTTCACCAGTCCTTTATTGTGTCTTAAAACCATTGAAAGTCTGAAAAGACATCTGCTGTCTTCTTGTCATCGCTGACCATTGAATTGTGATTTAAAAACTAACAGTGTCTTCATCAGCTGAGTGTTTCAAATCAGCAGTAACTGCTTCCATGTCCTCATCAGAGAGCATGTTGTCAGCAGCTAGAACCCTGGATGGACCATGGTCTGGTCCACCAACTTAAGAAAAAGCACAAATATATGAACTCCTGCCCACACATAAGCATTTTATCAGCATCATGTAGCTGATATGTCGACTTCCTTTTGAGAGATTTGCTAACTGAGGCACCTTCTTCCTCATCAGCTTTTCTTTGACAGGTCTTCAACCATCATGCAAGGTATGCTGACCCGCTCTCTGGATCAGAGTAATGTAAACATGCAGAGCACAGCTCCACATCACCTATTGACTCTCTCTGTCTGCTGTCAGCGGTCTGACCTCTTTCAGGAAACCCAACATCTAAAGGCAGTTTTGGTCTCCTGCAGTTTTTACCATCCAAAATCAATGTGATGCTACATGACATGATGCTGGTGCTCATTCTGAAACTGAGTTATTAAAGTTGTAAAATATTTATATATATTTAAAATGTTTCCAGTCTTAATTCCTACTTTTCTGTGATGAAAGAAACAAGCTGTATTGAAAGGCTCTGTGTTATACTGCCCTCTAGTGGGACATGTTTAAAAGTGACAAAACAGAAGAAATGTCTGTCAGTTATGTTGATGTATTTTACAGTCGTTCTTTGTACAAATAAAGCAGTTTCAGAGAGGATGAACATTTTAAATAAAAAGAATTCAAAAGGATGACATGGATAAAGGTGATGAGAACGGAGGGGGAATTGTGGTTGACTGATGTGATGAATGGTGTTTTCACACTAAAATGGTTCAAATCTTTTCTGAACAATAAACACTTTTGGAACATTATACCTAGAACAATCTATCAGAAAGCTGGGGGATCGATCTAAGATGGCTTCATACTGGAAACATTGAATTCTGTTACAAAACAATTTCCAACAAATTTATTAGAAACATCCTAATTAAACAATGTTATTCTACCCAGAACAAAAGACAATCTATATTAAAATATTTTGGAGTGGATCAGAAAACTAAAATTAGGTGTGTGTGTGTGTGTGTGTGTGTGTGTGTGTGTGTGTGTGTGTGTGTGTGTGTGTGTGTGTGTGTGTGTGTGTGTGTGTGTGTATACATATATATGCAATATAAGTGCAGCCTTTGATACAGTAGATCACCAGATTCTTTTAAACAGACTGCAACACCTGGTGGGCCTCTCTGGTACTTAACTGGTTCAGCTCCTACCTCACAGATAGGAATTTTATGGTAACCATGGATGCATGTTCCTCACGGATCCATAAGGCTAAATATGGTGTACCTCAAGGCTCAATTTTAGGACCCATACTTTTTAACTTATATATGCTGCCACTTGGTGGAGTCATCAGGAGACACGGGATAAACTTCAACTGTTACGCTGACGACACACAGCTCTACATCTCTGTGTCTCCTGATGACCCCCGGCCCATTGATGCACTTTTTAACTGTATTTTAGATATAAAGGCCTGGATGACAGAGAACTTCCTCCAGCTCAACCAGGACAAAACTGAAGTTTTAATCATTGGTCCTGAGGCTCAGAGAGAAAAGTCCCTTCAGAAACTACAGTCTTTGTCTTTTAAACCTTCAGTACAAATCAGGAACCTGGGCGTTCTCTTTGATTCTGAGCTATCTTTTATTCCACACATTAAATATATAGTAAAAACAGGATTTTATCATTTAAAGAACATAGCCAGAGTCCGCCCTATTCTCTCTTGAGACAACACTGAGATTCTAATGCATGCTTTTATTTCTAGTCGTTTAGATTACTGCAATGCCCTGCTTTCTGGTCTTCCCAAGAAGAATCAGTCCAGCCTTCAGCTGCTACAGAACTCTGCTGCCCGTGTGCTGACCAAGACCAGGAAGCAGGAGCATATTACACCAGTTTTAAAATCATTGCATTGGCTCCCAGTGTGTTTTAGGATAGATTTTAAGATTCTTTTACTGGTTTTTAAATGTCTTAATGGTCTTGGGCCTTCTTATCTTAAAGAACTGCTTTTAACTTATGAACCTTCGCGGACCCTCAGGTCCTCCGGCACCGGTCTGTTAACAATCCCCAGAGTCCGAACACAGACCTATGGAGCGGCCTCTTTCCAGTACTATGGCCCTCGTCTGTGGAATGGTCTACCTGAGGGCCGCGGAGAGTGTTGATGTTTTTAAGAACAGGCTCAAGACCCATCTTTTTAGTCTCATCTCCTGACCTGGTTCCTCTGTGCTCAGTCCAGTGCTATTTAGTCAATGTTATTGTTATTTTGGTATCTTAAAGTTTGTGTGTGTGTATGTGGGTGTATGTATGTGTATGTGTGTGTGTGTGTGTGTGTGTGTGTGGGGGGGGGGGCACAGTTTTTATTTTTATGGAATTGTTTTATTTTTGTTTTAAATCTGTATAGCACTTTGAGCTGCCCCAGGCATGAATAGTGCTTTATAAATAAAATTTGATCGATTGATATATATGTATGTATATATATATATATATATATATATATATATATATATATATATGCAGTCATATATATACATATATCACACTGAGAAAACCACTGGTTATGGTGGTGGTTACCACACTGGTCTCTGGTCCAGCTCTGATTCATGCTGAGTCATCTGAATATTTCTGCTGATGACAGGACTCTGACTGCTACTGAAAGTCTGAGGTGTTCAATGTAAAAAGGAGTGGTGAGAGTTCAGTTCCCTGTGGTACTCCTGTGCTGCTGACCACCTGGTCAGACACTCGTCCCTTCAGTCTCACAAGCTGAGGTCTGTTAGTCAGGTAGTCATTAATCCTGGTGATTGTAGACGATCCACCTGCATCTTCTGGAGTTTCTACATAATAAATCAGGCTGGATTGTATTAAATGTTCTGGAAAAATCAAAGAACGTGATCCTCACAGATCATTTGTCCAGATGACTGTGGGTTTGTTAAAACAAGTCTGTAATGGCTCCAACCCCATGGTGAAGCAGACTATAGAGGGTCCTGGAAGGTGATGTTTGCTCATTCAGGTGGATCAATAGTCTTCATGATGTGTGATGTTAGGACAACAGGTCATTGAAGACATGGATGAGATTTCTTGGGTACTGAAACAAGAAAGGATGTCTTTCACAGAACTGGAAATATTCTGTTGGGTCAGACTGAGGTTGAAGAGGTGAGGCAGAATCCCACATAGCTGGTCTGATCAGGAGGATTCTGGGCCTGACACTATCTAGGCCTGCAGCCTGGTTCCAGTTTAGTCTCTTCACTTGACTGCTAGACACAGACTGGTGGGATGGGGAGGTGAAGGAAGAATCGGCATCTCCACCAAAACGGTTGTTAGCTGTGACAGAATGCTTAAAAACCAGAGTGACAGCCAAGTCCTCAGATCTTGATTTCTAAGCTTCATCCAACACTTTCAACCATGATATAAACTCTACTGTTAAATAACAGAAATCCCAAATATCAAAGTTTAACTTTGATATTAACAAACATTAACTTCTGTACCCTTCCCTTCACTTTCAGACTCCGTGTCCAATCAACCATAAAAACATTCTAATAAAGATTTTGTGGGTTATATTTAAACAAAAATCAGGAGGAGTTTTATAGCAGTGGCTGTAACCTCTCACCTGAAACAGCAACACTGTTGGGCTTGTTTTTGGCACTCAGACATTATTCTGTTTGCTCCACAGCCGGACAGGACACGGGGTTAAAAAAAATAAAAAAAGTTTAACTTCTATTTAAATACTCTCAGTGGGGCTATTTGGGAAAACTATAAAATCAGTAAAAATGTTCAACAATATATTTTCATTTTTATACGGTTTTTACTGTTTTAATTGCTCAGGTCAACAAAATGTGTCACAATTCAGCTTTAACTGGAGTTGGATACATTTCACATTCTCAGATTGTAGGTGAAGCTTCAGACATGTGTCTAATGTTTGCATCTGCATGTGGTCCAAATGCAGCAGGTCATCAACAACCTGCTGATGCAGCAAGATTGGTGGTTTAACATTTCCATTTGCAAGATTAATTCTAATTCTTTCAATGTGCATAATTACCCTTTGAAAACTGTCTGAAGTCACTTAGAGGCAATGAAGCAATTATCTCATGATGGCTTTCTATTGATGCCTTAGCTGTAATGTAAATGTCTGGAGCTTCAGAGCCTCCCCGTTCTGTTTACACACACGTCATTCTTCTGCTGCATGATTGGTCTGAGAGAGTCACATGGTAGGACATCGTTCCTTTGGATTGAACAGTCCAAACGCCGACTTCTATGTCCTCTGGCGAATCCCAGTGAACAGAGGAAGTGACACTCCTCCTCTTGGACGTCATTATCTTTTGTAGTTCTAAGATAGACCTGTTGTATTTTTATTTTATTAAACAGGTTATTCTAAAATTTATTATCACTGTGTAAACTTTCTGCAATAACTGCAACTGAATTAAAGCAACATTTTTTTCTGATGATTATGCTGATGTCACATGCTACCCACAATGCATCATGAGAATATCTGCCATATTGTTGGAGGTGCAAACAGAGAATTTGCACACAAAAAACAACAGATTTTGATGATCATCCAGTAGATTAGACAAAGAAGTGTGGGTTGTTGAGAGGAGCCAGTTGAGGTGGTTCAGGATGCCTCCTGGACGCCTCCCCAGGGAGGTGTTTCAGGCATGTCCTGCCAGCAGGAGACCCCTGGGTTGACCCAGGACACGTTGAAAAAAATACATCTTCAATCTAGTCTGTGGACGCCCTGGGGTCCTGCCAGAGGAGCTGGTGGAGGTGGCCGGGGAGAGGACGGTCTGGGATAGTTGGGATGCTGCTCCCGTGACCCGGATAGGCAGAAGAAGATGTGACGAGGCGAGAAGACTTCACCCAGCTAATTTAAAAGCTAAATAAACAGCTTTTGACTTATCTATACCATGTATATCAGGACCTGAGAATGGTGTATAAAACATGACATGGTGTTTCAGATGTACATTTGTTAAGGCACTATGGCTCTTCAGCTCCTGACAGCTATGGAGAACTGGAATCTGCTGCAGTGTTCATTCCCTTCAGTAACATCTTAAATTAAACTTGTCTCACTAAATCATTAACATTTTTTAACAGGTAGATTAAGACTTTCAGTTCCAGGTTTACAGCGATGATTTAGTCGATTTTTGGAAACGACTGATTCTGAAAGGTGAAAGGTCAAAGGAAGGCACCGCCCCTTGGCTGAGTTCACACAGAAGCTTCCCAATAACTGGTCCGAACTTGAAGCCATGACCTGGAGAAAAGAAAGGTTTGACGTCACATCATGTTAAAAATCAGCTCCAGTCATGATGAGTGACAAAAGCTTCTTCGTTTTTACAACAAATAAATCCAAACTATTCAGAATGAGAGCTTTTAATAATATGCTCACTATTTGATGAGACTTTCTAACCATACAGTGCTGTGTCTAAACTGACCTGCCTTATTCCCATGATGGGGCGTTTCACAAGATGTGTGCTTTTATTCTGCACACCTGTTTTCAGCAGCAACAGGTAGTTTATGATAATTAGCATTAGCAATGGTAGCACACGCTTTTGCAAGCAGATCTTGTAGCTCCTTATTAGTTTGTGTTGTCAGTGGTGGAAGTGAAAATGCTTTGTATCATTTCTCTACTTTTTTCCAACAAAGTGGTAGCAGTAGGCTACTGCTGTTTGTTTACATCCATATCTCATATGTCCTTTTATTTCTTTTTAATGTGTGTGTGTGTGCGTGCGTGTGTGCGTGTGTGTGTGCATGCTTTTTGTGGGGGAGGATGTGAATGTGGTTTATGTGGGGTCATTTTAATCTGCAAAGCACTTTGGGTTGCAAATTTTTTACTGAAAAGCTCTAAAGATTTGATTGATATCAGCAAGCAGTGAGTTTGTGGACCAGTCCCTTGTTCTAATGGGGAGGACGGATCTGTATTTATCCATCATCTCATTTGGTCAACAGATAAAAAGTACAGTATATATGTATATTTATACAGTAAAGAGCACAAAGTGCAAAATAAAACCCATGCTGTAGGTTTGTTAGGAAAACCATGAGGTCCCTGAAGAATTTCTGAAACTCTTCACAGAGTTCAGCTGATGCTGTGTTGCTGGGATTTAAAACAGTGTTTAAAAGTCTGAAAAGGAGGTGTGAGGTTGTATAGAGCTGGGTGAGGAGGTGTGAGGTTGTATAGAGCTGGGTGAGGAGGTGTGAGGTTGTATAGAGCTGGGTGAGGAGGTGTGAGGTTGTATGGAGCTGGGTGAGGAGGTGTGAGGTTGTATAGAGCTGGGTGAGGAGGTGTGAGGTTGCGTGGAGCTGGGTGAGGAGGTGTGAGGTTGCGTGGAGCTGGGTGAGGAGGTGTGAGGTTGTGTGGAGCTGGGTGAGGAGGTGTGAGGTTGCATGCAGCTGGGTGAGGAGGTGTGAGGTTGTGTGGAGCTGGGTGAGGAGGTGTGAGGTTGCGTGGAGCTGGGTGAGGAGGTGTGAGGTTGCGTGGAGCTGGGTGAGGAGGTGTGAGGTTGCGTGGAGCTGGGTGAGGAGGTGTGAGGTTGAGTGGAGCTGGGTGAGGAGGTGTGAGGTTGCATGCAGCTGGGTGAGGTGTGAGGTTGTGTGGAGCTGGGTGAGGAGGTGTGAGGTTGTGTGGAGCTGGGTGAGGAGGTGTGAGGTTGCGTGGAGCTGGGTGAGGAGGTGTGAGGTTGCGTGGAGCTGGGTGAGGAGGTGTGAGGTTGAGTGGAGCTGGGTGAGGAGGTGTGAGGTTGCGTGGAGCTGGGTGAGGTGTGAGGTTGCGTGGAGCTGGGTGAGGAGGTGTGAGGTTGCGTGGAGCTGGGTGAGGAGGTGTGAGGTTGTATAGAGCTGGGTGAGGAGGTGTGAGGTTGAGTGGAGCTGGGTGAGGAGGTGTGAGGTTGCATGCAGCTGGGTGAGGTGTGAGGTTGTGTGGAGCTGGGTGAGGAGGTGTGAGGTTGTTTGGAGCTGGGTGAGGAGGTGTGAGGTTGCGTGGAGCTGGGTGAGGAGGTGTGAGGTTGCGTGGAGCTGGGTGAGGAGGTGTGAGGTTGCGTGGAGCTGGGTGAGGAGGTGTGAGGTTGCATGCAGCTGGGTGAGGAGGTGTGAGGTTGTGTGGAGCTGGGTGAGGAGGTGTGAGGTTGTATGGAGCTGGGTGAGGAGGTGTGAGGTTGCGTGGAGCTGGGTGAGGAGGTGTGAGGTTGTATGGAGCTGGGTGAGGAGGTGTGAGGTTGTATGGAGCTGGGTGAGGAGGTGTGAGGTTGGTGTTATGTTCTGTAGTTACATAAATGAAAAGGCCATGTAGAACTTTAGAACTGTTAATAACACTGACTCACACTAACAATAAACTTGACTTTTGACAGAAAGATTGTCATGTTTAACTTAAAGTCTAGCAAAATACAGTCCTAATAAATCAAATTCAATGTAATTACATTTTATGTCTATAGAACATTAATTTGTAAAATAAAAAAGTTGTGCAGTAAAGAAAACTGCACGACTGACGTTGGTGTTTTTTCTACTTTACCTGAGAATCCTGCTCCAATGATGATATTGTTGTGGGAGGGGTGGCAGTCCAGCACAAAGTGACGGTCAGGAGTCAGCTGAAAAAATAAATTCAGAGAGAATCAGAACCAGTTTATTGGCCAGGATTGTTACAGAAAACCAAGGCTGCCTCATGCCTGTTGCAGATCTTATGTGCTTACAGACCAAGTAGATAACAAGAGGTATGGAGCGGGGGTGACGGAGAAAGAAGCATGTCCCACATCTCTACCCCCACCGGAGAGCAGAGATGCAGAGCGGGCAAAAAACACCTCAATCACAAACCTAACATAAAGCTTAACATAACAAATCAAACACGATGTAGGTGGGTGGGTGGGTCAGGAGCTACAGAGCGACAGTGTGAGGCTGCAAGAAGCTCAGCCGTCAGCCTCGAGGACCGAGAGGGAAACGGGTGTCAAGGTCCAATGAGAGATTGAAGCAGGCAGGGTGGGTGAGGTGTATATCAGTAGGATGCTGTCTGTGTAATAAGTGAGAGGGAAGTCATTTTACATGAACTCATATTCTATTAGACTGATTCGACCAAATGATTAGAATCAAAACCTCTAAATTGAAAGTTCTGTCAGTTTGTGGGTTTGAACAGGTGAAATAACCCCTCATACTTTATATCTCAGCACAATAAAAACTGACTGAGGACAAATAGTCTGTGTGCCAGACCCCTACACAAAGGCCCACCCAGTCTCTAGTTCTGCAGGCTGTTTTGAGGATAATCAGCCATTTTTACAAAGCTTTTTTTCAGTTTACAGTCAGAATTAACCCAAAAATCATGGCCTGTGGTGTCCTGCACAACATCTTCCTGCAAAGTATCATTCCTCTCCAATCTGAATCCTTCACATCGCCATGAGCACCATGATGCAAGGCCCCCTCGACGACAAGGAGATTTATAGTGTGTTTATAGGAAAACACAGTAGGCCTGATTCATTGATATATTTATTATTATCAAGTTCTTTTAATGAGCTCGCCACAGATTTTGTAAGGTTTGCACTTACTGAACAGCGTCAGTCACTGCCAGGTGCTTTATGCATTAAATAAAACATAAAAGATCCACCTCTCCTCACAAAGGCTCTGTAAACCTGCATTTTCTAGACCTCTCTGTTGCCTGCGAAATGCAGGGGACTTCAAACCATCAAAGCAAAACAAGCATCAAACCAAAATATTTATTGGTATAGTCTGTTTCTAAAAGCTCAGTTACATAAATATTCCACAATGAAACGCTCCTGTATTAGTGGTTGTTTTTGTTTGCCGTTTGCCGTTTACTGTAATAGTTGTCGTACTCTCTGTGTCTTAAAGTACTCCACAATGTTGTGACACCCGCGGTGCTGAAATAGAACTGGTGCATATCTTTAGTGCTGCAGCATGTACCAGCACTTCTTAGGTGTGCTGTGGCGGTCCCCGTGAGACCACTCTCACTGACTATAATGGTTTTGTTTTGAAATCATGGCTAACCCTAACCCTAAAAACAAAACTGACTGCTAGGCTAAACTCTAATGTTTTTTGAAGATAATCTCTGTGCAGCTCGTGCCTTTGTGTTATCTTTCTTCGTCTGTGAGGTTTGCAAACAACGTGTGGATACATGTTAAGTCAAATAATTAGAGAAACAATTGTGTGTTTTTTCCACATAATCATTAAGACCCAGATAAAGTGCACATGCAGTTAAAGCTGCTCTCTGGATTATTTCATCAAGAGAGCAGTATTTGAATCTAGTGTCCAAAGGCTCCTCCTAAAAACATCTCGACACGCGCGTCCGGTCGCGTGTGCGCGCGTGCACACGGCGCATATACGTTGCGGGCATAACTGTACAGCTCAGTGTGTAGGGTTTAATCACTCACAGTTCACAATCTTATTCCAACAACACTACGAGGGTCTGATGAGCCCTCTCTGTCCCTGCTGCTTCTGATATTAGCTCTGTTAGCACCGAGCTGCTGCTGGACTCTGAAGCTGAACTTGACTCGGCCCTGGATGAACTTTCTGACTAGGGATGGGAAGGGAATTGATACGATTTTTACGATTCCGATTCCATTTTCAATTCTGTATAACGATTCAATTCTTTATCGATTCTCATTTGGAAAAAAAGAGAACAAACAGATCTATTAGCTAAAAGCTGGTTTATATCTTATCTTTGAGTAAGATAAAAGTTTAGAAGTAAGATGATGACCTTATACATCCAACAGTGAGGTCTTAAGAAAACCAGAGCCTAGGGTCACAGGGTGCCCAGAAAAAAAAGTTTTTAAGTATAAAAACTTTTTTATAAAATATTATTTTGTAGAAATAACATAACAAAATACAACATAAATTATTCTGTGCAATTCCACAAGAATGTAACATTTCAACTCTCTTTTTAAAAAGGATCTGAGCTGAACACACAAAATTACGTCAGCCAGCAACAAATACAACTCAAGTCAACTTCAATGGAACTGAGCAATTTTGCAACCATCAACTATGGAAAATTAACAATTCTTCTGCAGAAAAATGAGCATATCTGCTTTTTCAGGAAGGATACGTGATCTTTCTGGACTTATTGTGTCTCCAGCTGGAGAACACCCTCTCAGACGGGGTGGAGGATGCCTGCACATAGGGCTGTGTGATATGATGAAATATTTCGTCTGGATGATAGAAAATGTCTACCGTCAGATAAAAAGCTCTATCGTTTAAGCCACGATAGAAGTTTTACATCATAATGCACTTTACGGGATGTTCATGAACGCACCGCGCAGCAACACATAAACAAACATGGAGGCAGACGGTAGTGGACGCGTTTTAGACCAGAGTCAACAGGATAACCAGCTAACTCAAACCGAGGAGCTTGTTCCTAAAAGAGGGACAACTTCTGTCTCATCGATGTGGTTTAAATATAAAAAGACAGACGTGGACCAGACAGCAGCTGTTTGTAAAGTTTGCCGGCTCCCGGTCCCAACAACGGACTTCGACGCCACTAATATATTTTATCACCTGCACAAAAACCAAGTCGAAGAATACAGAGACAGTCAACGAGCAAAAGCTGCAAAAGCAGCGTTGAGTGTTGGAGTAAGAGCTCAGAATAAACTCCAGACGCTGATCAGGTTTTTACCTGCAGCACGTCATGTAGCTGCCAGCTGAGCGGGATGGAAGGAAGGAGGAGGTTACTGCTGCTGTTACCAGGTACATCCACAAAGATATGGCTCTAATCTACACAGTAGAGAAACGTGAGTTTAGTGACTCGTGGTGACGTAGTCGCGCCGACTGGAAATTTTTTTTTTTTTTTGCGCCGACTGAAATTGATAAGGGAATCGTTAGCAAAACTGGCAAACAATTCCAAGGGATTGAAACACTGGGAACCGGTTCTCATTAAGAACCGGTTTTCGATTCCCATCCCTATTTCTGACCAAAAAAACCGCGTAACCCCGTCAAGCCTTGCCATTCTGTGAGGTGAAAGGTTTAAAAATGAAAATAAATCCATCTTTAGCTGGAGAATGGGTAGGTTTTTAGTAGAAATGAGCTGTGAGTCCTCAGTGAACGGCTGAGACGGCAAACAGAGAAACACACGGAGTGTCCTGTACGACAGCGCCCCCTACTGGTACAGGCTTGGTCGATGCGCGTGCATGTTGAGAGAATGCAGAAATTTGAATTTCATTGGTTGAAAAATGTCGGCGGCAAGAAATAATGCAAAGGGGTCTCTAGGAGGAAGGAGGGTCTTCATCAGAATGACAGATGTTGTGGAACTCAACCCATAGATCATAGTTTAGACCTGAAATATCATTTAGAACATTTAGAAAACTTTGATACAGAGAAAAATAATCCAGAGAGCTGCTTTAAGGTGACCCTAAAGCCACAGAGCCCCACCCTCTACCCTGCTGTCAGTGTCTGCGTACCGTGTACATGCAGCTCTCCACAATGGCAGGTTTGGGGATCAGACCAGGAAAACATCGGGCGACGTAATGCTCCAGGATGTCGATATCAGACCTGTCTGTCTGTTGGTCTCTGTGATCGGGGTCGGTCTTGCTGCCCATGTGGTAACATATCTGAAAAGAGATAACCTTGATCATTTTACTCATTAATTATAATAATAATAATAATAATAATAATAATAATAATAATAATAATAATAATAATAATACAGTGTATTTATAATTCACATCTCAGTTTCTAAGAAATTCTCAGTGCTACAGAGAAAACACATTAGAACACAATTTAAAACCCCAAATTCTGAAGCTAAATTTGTGTAAAAGTTAAGTTTAAAAAAGTTAAAAAGAAAACTTTTGAGTCCATATGTAAAGGTGCTTCAGGGTGCCAGGAAAAGCGTTTCACAGGTGAGCGGCAACAGCACAGAATGCCTGATCTCCCACTGGTTTCAAATTTTGTTCTATGAAGCTAGAGAAGGTTACAATGTGAGGAGATAGTGAGGACAGTGTGGAGCAGTTCCATAGATACACTGGTGGGTGAGGAGTTGTGTTGGTCCCCAGAAACGACTTCTGTAATATGAAAGTACAGCAAGAGGACAGAAACCTAGCAAAACTTAATAGCATCCAACAAAACACAATAGCTTATAAAATAGGCTAAAATATGTATATGCTAAAGGTGGAAACTTTGTTTCACTAGTTAAAGCAAAAATACAGCAGATTACAATGAAAAACAATGGCACAAGAGGAGGAGACACAAGCAGCTTATAAAAGGTAAATAAATGACCCAACATGGATTGCTCCACCAACCACTAGGTGACCTTTGGATGAGAGAAAGACGGAGAAACTTGTTGAGATTTCTGGTGCTGTTACATGATTGCAGATAGACAGCAGTTATATATTTATAGAAGGTGTCTTTGAACTGTTGCTTCTTTAAAATTTGCATTTTAAAATATGTCATGTCTTAAAAATGTTTTTGAGACCCATTTGTTGTATATGTGACCAGATACTTGACATCTTATGTGTTCTTGTCAGATAAGTAGGTTCATAGTGTCTGTAAGGACCAGGGACCTCAGTATAAAACTTCACTTATGCAAAGTCCATTTCCAACGTACAAAACCCTGTGTACACACTGATCCACGCAGTGCTGCTCTATAAATCACTCCCATACATAGAATTGTGCTCAGCTGTTTTTGGATCATAACCCGCCTCCTACACACCCACATTCTGCCATATATGGTCAATGCAAAGTACCACATGAACTATTTATACTCTATGTTGATAAATGATAAATCATCACAATGGAGAGGTTTAGAAATGAAATGAAATGAAAACATTTAATTTAATCAAAAGGAGCATCAGGCAGGAAATGTCATGTTGTTCATCCTATCAAATATTAGTCGATCTGTCAGATAATTCACTGGTTGAAAGACAACTGAGAGAGGCCAGAAGCTGCAAGAGCGCCGGACGTCGGTGACACCGGGTTTTACTGGTTCCGATGGTTCAGTTGATCTAACACTGGGCCCAGTTCAGCACATAGATCCATAGGACTGATCTAGAGAATCTAAATCAGCTGATCAGCCAGTCATCATCATGGACCTGTATGATTTCTAAGAACTCTCCAGTCTGTCTGAGCTTCAAGAAGTGCATCACATCCATTGTGCACGAGTGTCACTGACTGCAGTATTCATATGTCTCAGTAATCACAATGACTCATTCACACCTGATCATAATTAATGCACCAAATAAGTTCAGTTGCTTTATAATTTGAAGACGTATGTATGAACATAATGTGATTTAATTCCTAAATGTGACATATTTTCATTCAGATTCTCATTTTTATTCTGTTCAGAGACAGGATGCGGGGGTGACTGTTGGTTTTATGTGTGTGAGGGTCTACAAGTCTGAAAATGTGTCTTAAATTCACCATGTTACATCTCATCGACTGCGCTACCAGGTTTCCTGTCTCCAAACTGTGCTTACGCATGGTTCAAAGTTTGCTTAAAGTTACGTACAATTTTCCGTGAAATTTAAAAAAAAATAAATCCCAAAGTTTGCAGGAAAAGTGACTTACGTAAGTTTCAGGCCTGTTTTTGTGTGTAAGCAAGTTTTATATATGAGGCCCCTGGTCAAAAGCTGCATAGATAATGAAGACTGAAACTAAATAAGGAGCTGCACTCAAAAATCAGTTCAACTTTTTGTATGATGAAACCAGGGGGTGGGGGTGGGGGTGCCATCCCATACCTTTACCATCCCTGGGTACTCATTAGATGGGAGACCATAGATATGTTCTTTGGTCTCCTCACATTCAGTCACGATGAAACAAGGGAAGCGCTGCTTCACATCATACGTTCCAGGAACCTTCTCTTTCCAGTAGCACACATTGATCTTCACCACCTGCAGGATCAAAGATATCAAGAAGTTCAGAAGCAGAAAACAAGACTTTGTAAGGTCACATTCTCTATGTCTATGTTACCACCATGCAGGTCTTTGTGTGGCTGATCAGGTCATTTTACCTGCTGCAGCTGATTGCAGTGGGGAACACCTGTGGACCTGAAAAGCCTTTGCAATAAAATCCTGCATTCTGACACTCACTCACTGAGTGACCTATTGATCTATTGTGACCCGTTGCAGCCCTCCTGGGCATGTGTGAGTTGCATGCGTGGGTCGGATATTGTGTGTGTGTTTAAAGCGCACGTCAACAGAGCTGTGCGTAAGGGCGTGGTGCCACGTGCATTGGAGATGCTGTGCGTGTGTGTTGGAGGTCCTGCCATGTGTGTCCACTAGCTTCAGAAGTCATGTGAGCACTCATTCACTGAGCTGCACCAGGATGAGAAGCTTGTCAGATCAAGGGGTCTCCCATCGGGACAGCGGAAGTGCTGGTCCGCAAAGGCGCGTTCGAGTAGTTGGTTCTGGTACGCATGAATGAAATCCAGTTCTCTTGTGGACCTGCGGAATGGTTATGTGCAGGCCTGTCTATAGGAGGAAGAAGGGTCTTCAGCAGACTAACACATGTTGTGGAACTCAACCCATAGATCATAGTTTAGACCTGAAATATCATTTAAAACATTTAGAAAACTTTGATACAGAGAAAAATAATCCAGAGAGCCGCTTTAAGGTTGCATCTCATGATTTAACATTTGTTTATTTTACAGGTCAACCAGATTAGTTTTAGGTTAGATTTAATAAATTATATTTTATAAAAAAATATACATGGTGTGTGTCTCTTCTTCTGTTATGGCCACCTGAGCCAGGTTGTAACACAGGAACACACTAAAGTTTTTCAATGACTCTATTTTACTCTATTGTACCCATCAGTCTCTCATTAGTGAAGGGATCAATCCAGTGGCAGTAAGGGAAATATCTATTGGAGTACTCGAATACAAAACCTGAAGAGCCACATTGACATGTAGATGTCTCCAGGTCCACAGGCAGATAAAGTATGAATGTTAATGCACTGACTTAAGATGGCATCATGGATTTAGTGAAAGAATTACAGCTTGAGGTCATTATTACTCCTGTTATAGACGGTCGATGAAACACTGGTACGCAAAGGAGCATAGAGGCTAAAGGAACTGGTATGCATGCATCATTTTTAGCACTCAAGCATGCGCACTGCTTATGAGTACTCCTGTAAGATGTCATGTCCCATGCCGCCATGTGTCCTGTGTTTAGCTTAGTTGGTGTTTTTCTCCCATGTTTCCTCTGCTTTGTCCCCATTGGTGTTTAGGTTTTAGTTTTTCCCCTGTGTTCCTCCTCCAGTCTCCCAGCACTAATCCCCTCCAGGTGTGTCTCGTCTCCTTAATTGGGCCCCTCCCTATATATACACCGTTGAGTTCATTCACTGTTGGTTCCTCCTGTGTCTACCTCTAGTCTCCCCTAGTTTTTGTCTGCTTGCTGTAATAAAGCTCTTTATTCATCAACCTGCTGCCTCCTGCCTGATCTACTTACCTGGGTTCTTTCACAACCATAATATAACACAAGAAAGAAAGTATATGGATGAATAATTAAATAAAGAACTTTGACATAATGTTCATCCAAAGGGCAAGACGCCCCCATCTCACAGCTGGTCTGTGAACACCTCAAAGTTCCTCTGAATCAGGGGGAGGTCTACAGATAAGGACCTAGACTTAAGGAGTTGTCCCTGAGACCTGATTCCAGATAAGCAGAAGAAAACAGATAAATGAATGGATGGAAATGTAGCAATAAAACCATGCATCATCTATCAATAAACATTCTAAACATTCATCTCTTTCACAGTAACTCCATACACAAGTTTATATTGACACTGGGCATATATGCAGTCATATAAACAGGAGTGATAGGTTTGAATACCTCTAGCGGTAGCTGTAGACCAGTGTAGGCCAGCAGTGCATTAGTCCAGGGTCCAGCAGTAATCACCACAGCCTTAGCTTGATAAACACCAGCAGACGTTGACACTGTGACAAAAGGGCCGGGTTTTATGCCGGTTACCTTTTCATTGTCTCTTATGACTCCACCCAACTTCTGAAACTGCCCCTGAGAAAAGAAATCAACAAAATATCTGTTAATAAATTTCATTCTAAGACCTAGCTGTTGGTACGAGCTTTAAACGCAAATCAAATTTTAGAAAGAATACAAATATGAAAGTCAAAGAAGGTGAAAAACTGAAAAATATTTTTATAATTTAGCTTCTCAAATGAATCCAGCTGTTTGCATGGTCTACACTCAACTAGCATCACCTGGAACATTCTATAAATTACAAAGAGTTTTCTAGTTTATTTCATTGCTATGCAGGCATTGCTGGTACAGCTCTGGACTAGTTTGCCACTTACTTTATGAAGTTCATTAATGTCTTCCTTTTCTTTAACGAAATATTATTGTTCATTTTTCAGACATGTAAAGGTGTAGGCAAGTTCTTGTTTACCTTCATTTTACGTTGACATGTTTCTACCGTGATAAAGACGCGTCACCATAACATCGGTGACACTTCTGATGAAGACCGCAGTCGACGGTCGAAACATGTCAACGTAAAAAGAACATAAACAAGAACTTGCCTTCACCTTTACATGTCTGAAAAAAAGAACAATAATATTTTGCTAGTTTGCCACTTATTTAGACAAATTTCTGCTTCTAAGTTCTACTTTTAAGTATGGTGTTCCACAAGGTTCTGTCCTTGGTCCCATTTTATTTGTGCTTTATCTGCTTGTTTAATATATAATTTAATACATGTATCTTTGAATTGTTTTTTTTTATTATTACTTATACTGTATGCTGATAACATCCAGCTTTTAATTACTTTTAAACCATTTTTATTAGCCATCCTACAAAGATGTGCATCCAGAAAGTTTTCACAGTGTTTTTCACATTTTGTGATGTTTCAGGCTTAGTCTGTGCCAATCCTCCTGACTCAGATCTCGTTCTGTGAGGACTAAAGGAGAATTCTGTCTCCCCTGGGAATAAACAGAGGATGATAAATAAACCAGTTTAGTATTTGATGTAAAATTGCGTTGCGGGAATATTACTACCAAGCGTGGTGGCATGAATGCCGCAAAATTCCCACATCACCATGCCACCACAGTGCATAAGACACACCACGGCGGCAGTATTACGCTGATTTTCTGGCACGGTGTGTCTTATGAAAGTGACTTAGGAGCAGAGTTCAAGCAATTTGGAACAGACAGAGAAAAGCATCAGAGGTGATGTGTGATAAAAGAGCAAGAATGAAAGGAAGGTGTAGAAGACAGTGGTGAGAAAGTGATGCTGTATGGTCTAGACTGTGGCACTAAGAAGAAAACAGGAGGCAGAACTGGAGGTAGCAGAGATGAAAATGCTGAGATTCTCTTTAGGAGACAAAGATGGACAGGATCAGGACTGAGTCCATCAGAGGGACAGACCATGTTAGATGTTTAGATCAGACCAGAGATGTTTGGACATGTAGAGGAGGGAGAGTGAATATATCAGTAGAAGGATGCTGAGGTGGGAACTGCCAGGCAGGAGACCTGGAGGAAGACCAAGAGGAGATTTATGGATTCATGAAGCTGATTGGTGGGAGAGTAGAGGATGTAGAGGACAGGGTTAGATGGAGCCTGATTGTTACATGTCAGGCTCTGCTGTATGTTTGTCTCCACTAATTGAGTTATACTCCTCAGGTGTGGCTGCTTGAGAGGGACCTGTGTCCCCTGCCTACTCTTCATTGGTTGCTGTGTTCGTTGGACCAATCAGATGCAGAAGGCGGCCATATCTACTCTTCCTATCTACAAAAAATATCACTTCCACTACTGTCTCCACTATAACAAACTGCCTCAATGCTATACAATTCTGGATGTCTACAAACTTCCTCAAGCTCAACTGCAATAAATCTGGATTAATCATAACTGGACCCAAATCCCTTCTCTCCTCCTCCAAAGATTTCACGCTCAGTATTGACGGTTACACAGTCACTCCATCCCCTCAGATCAGAAACCTGGGAGTCATTTTTGACCCTACACTCTCTTTCCTAGCACACATCCATCCTATCACTAAAACAGCCTTCTTTCACCTTCGAAATATTGCCCATCTCCGCCCTATTCTGTCCTCTACTGAGGCAGAAACCCTCATCCACGCCAGAAACCCACGGTGCATCCTCGGATAAACCAAAGAATCTGCCTTCTCCATCTCGAGGAGTTCCTGACTGTTTCTATTACCATAAGAAAGGTCATGTAGTTGCTGAATATCTTGCTTTAAAATGCAAGCAGTCAACTAATGGTGTTCAGACAAAGGGGATGGGTTTACTTTGGAAGCTGATGGAGCCGAATAAGCCTATGACTGATGCGAGTGAACCTGATTCATGTTTCAAACCATTTATTTCACAAGGCTTTGTGTCACTGATAGATTCCTGTGATGCTATTTCAACTTTTTTTGTAAGAAATTTACTTTGTTTTTTATTTAGACTTTGATGTAAAAACTGGGACAAAACAAAACAAAAAAAACTATATTTCTCTCATTTTTTTCGCAAGTGGCAATAATTTGTGTCGCCCTGGTCACAAATTTAGAAATCAAAATGGCTCCTCTCCTAAAACTGGGCAGCCATGAAAGTTCAATGATAAAATACACATGCATACTTATATACATACATATATATATGACTTATCTAGTGCACCTGTACAGTCCTCAGAGTCCGGTCAGCAAATAGGACTCCAGCTGTTACATCCACCGTGGCACCATCTCCCTCAGAGAGAAGCACATTGGGGATATGCTGGCTGAAGTTGTCACGGTTCAGGACCACCACTGGAATATTGTTCTTTTGTAGCTTAGTCTTCAGCAGCTGGTAGTTCTCACTCTTCTCTGGTCCCATAACCAGCATTCCCGTTTGTCTGAGAAGACAGATAAAGGTGGAATAAGACACAAACTTATAACTTTTTCCACCGGAATGTCAGGAAAATAATAAATGTTCAGTTTTCTTCATGGAAAACAGAAAGGTACAACTCACTGAGATAAACAATGCACTACTGGGTCTATTTGAAAGTGTGCACTAGTTAGCTGTCCGAAGAGGATAAGACAGCGATCCTAATAGGAAACAATCACAGATGGACTGGCCATTGGGTCCACTGGGCATTTGGCCGGTGGACCCAATCTGTCTGACAGATTTGGCTAATTATGAAACAATAAATACAAAATAAAAAAAAACTATAATAATGAAAAATGTCTCCGTCAGTGAACATGTGCGCTTCCATAAAATAAATCCCTGCTGCAGCTTTTAAGTCTTTTTGAGTGATTTGGTGACGGAGCATCAGCAGCTAATACACACTGTTAGCTTAGCATACTCAGGAGGAGAGTGAACACTAGATGTTTGTCCTTTACTGCCACTATATGTCTGCACAAGAGGCCGGTTTAAAGTCAAAGTAATCCCAAATGGGAGATTTTGTGTTTTTTGGAAACTATTTCCTGCATTTTTGGACTTTTGAGTTCTAATTTGGCAATCAGTTCGTGCGTGTTTATATCGCACCACCCACAAAAATCTCAAAACACCTGCACGAATAAATCACCCATCGTCGATTTGGGGACTGACAATAGGTGATTGGAAAAAAGTTACAAATCGCCCAACCCAACTAAAGATCCTCCCTGGATAACTCCAACTATCCATCAACAGTTTGCATCAACAAAGTCTTTTCCAGCATGATGAAGGCCATCAGGCTAAAGTCTGAGCTAAGTGGCTCAAGGGTAAAAACACCAAAACTTTGGGTCTAAAAAAGACTCCCTAAACCTTAATCTCAGCGAGAACACGTGGTCAATCCTCAAGAAGACAAACAAGAATCTACAAATTCTGACAAACTTCAAGACTTTGATTGTCAGGCTGAACTTCAGAGGTCTAGAAGAAAGAGGTCCAACAATGGAGATATTCACTCTTTTCATCAACTTAATGTAATTGACAATATACGTCTTTTAAATTCATAAAAAAACAAAACAACCATCTACACACAACCGAAGGCCTAAACTATTTGACAGTGAGTTTTATAACTCCATCTCTTTCTGTGCTTGTGTGTTTACATGAGTGTGACAGAGGCAGAAAGTGCCATTAGATGGATGAACACATGCATCTTATATGGAGATAAGTAAAAATAATGTTGAATGGTACAATATAACACTATTGCTTTTTGATGCCCCATGTTTCATGTTTGTATCTGCAAATAAAGGAGGAGGAAACTGGGTTTAAATTTATAACCAGGATAAACTAGTGACCATCAGAATCAGACCCATCAATCTTGAGCTGGAGGTGGAGACAGTCTGTGTTTATGTAAACATAATGTGGGTGTGGCGTGGTTTTACAAATGATCACCCTGAGACACTCATTATGAATCAATTTGTTCTGCTACAAAGACCAAACATGACTGTTTGAAAACAGAAAGTCCAGATAAGAAAGTGCTGCAGTGAGGCTGCTCATACAGTAATATCCTCAATATTATGTTAATAAATACACACATCTGCCCCGCCTCAGAAAATAAAAATCATAGACTTGGAAAAACTGATAAAGTCAAAATTCTGCTCCATGTTCAGATGCATTGTAGTTGTTAGAGAGTGATTCAGGGCTGCAGGACATGAGAAAGTCATGCATGTATGGCTCCAGGAGGCGGAGTTGCTGCTCTTGTGCATACATAACACCCTAAAAGTAACAAATTAAAGCATTTGGCTAAACTTTGCGCTGTGTTCAGTTTAATAGGTTTTCTTACTCTGCATTTCTGCTGACTGCATACCTGTACAGTTTGACACCGGCCTCCTCTTCCATCTGAGCCCACAGCTTGTAGCTCTCCTCCATCATGTGGATGTAAAAGTCCTGCTCGTAGGACTTGCGAATGATCCGAGTCTGGCCATGGGAGCTGCCACGAGCATGGGGCAGAATGAACTGCAAAAAAAGTCAGACTTTAAAAAGGAGAAAATAAATTATACATAAAGTCAGTGGATGCTTATTGAGTGTGTATTTTATGTAAAAGATACAGTTTGGGAGTGTTACAAAGCATGGGCGTAGATTTGGCATGGACGGGGGTAATGTGTCCCCACCAATACCCAGCGGTCGGTCACTGAATTGTTCCCAACAATAATTCAAATCTAAAGGTGCAGAAATAATGCTGCATCCCCACCAATAATAGGTGCAGTGGACAGAGGTGCTGTGCAGCTGTGCCAGATCTGAGATCTGTGTCCAGGGTAAGGAGGTGTGTCAAGTCCATCGCTCTGTATGTACACTGCGGTCCGTGCCCCCAAGCACACCCCCGTCCCCCTGGACAAAGGCCCGCGCTGAGCCGCGCACAGCGACGGCACCTGCCCTGGTTCTGGATGTGGACTGGGCTGGACTGGCCATCAGGCATTTTCCCGGTAAGGATAACTTTGGGCTGGATCGGGACAGCCCGATAAGCCCCCTGCTATTGCACTGCAGGCCCTATGTGGAAATAAAGAAATAAATGTGGAAATAAATAATTACAACATAATTATAATTGCCTCGCCTCGCCTTCTTCCGCTTATCCGGGTCCGGGTCACGGGGGCAGCACTCCAAGTCGGGCAGCCCAGGCCATCTTCTCCCCGGCCAAGTCCACCAGCTCCTCAGCTGGGACGCCCAGGCGTTCCCAGGCCAAACTGAAGATGTATTTCCTCCAGCGTGTCCTGGGTCGACCTGGGGGGCCTCCTGCAGTGGCGGATCTAGAAAAAAATTAGAGGGGGGGCCAGGCAGGGGCCAGCTGCTATTTTAAAGGGGTACATTCTAAAACACTAAGCACTTAACATGGGGCCACATGGGGGCCAAGCTTGTTGTCAGGGGGGCACGGGCCCCCCTGCCCCCCTCCCTAGATCCGCCCCCCCCCCTAGATCCGCCCCTGGCCTCCTGCCGGCAGGACATGCCCAGAACACCTCCCTCGGGAGGCGTCCAGGAGGCATCCTTACCAGATGCCCGAACCACCTCAACTGGCTTTAATTGGAAAAATAAAAAAATATTTTTTTCACATTTATTTCCTCAATTATATTTCCTCATTTATCTACTTCCTCATTTATTTATTGTTAGTTTTGGCAACATCAGTCCTCCATACTCAGAGGAAAAGTTGTTGAACTGGTGTTCAGCTGCTTTCTGATCAAGGACTGAAGTCAGAACATCCAGACCTGCAGTGTCTAAAGTCTCATCTTCTAATGCGTTATCAGCGTTTTAACCAAACACTGAGGACAAAGTCTGGACTGCTGTCTGCAGCCGCTTCCTACTAAAGCGCCTGATCTGTATTTCCCTGTGTTTGTCTCGTTGTGTGGAACAGACCTGCTCCAGCAGCAGAGTCTTCTTGTTCTGTTTGGCCAGCTGGTGGGCCGTGAAGGATCCCTGGACCCCCGCTCCGATCACCACGCAGTCAAACTCCCGAACAGCCGACATGTCTGCTGCCTGCACCGTCTGACCCAGATCAAGATGTCCTGCCGCTGTGGCAAGCTGGGTTGCCAGATAGAGGCTTAGTTTTCTTATAAAAAAAAATCCGTAAAACTCCGCCACGACACACAAAAACACGCCCAATCACATGTGTGTTCGCGCGTGTGTCTGCGTGCGTGCGTGCGTGTGCACGCAAACACTTTCATAAAGCTTGCTACATCACTGCACGAAATTATGCAATGAAGTGTGTCCTTTGAAGCGGCTCTCTGGAGCATTTTTCTCTGTATCAAAGTTTTCTAAATGTTTTAAATGATATTTCAGGTCTAAACTATGATCTATGGGTTGAGTTCCACAACATCTGTCATTCTGATGAAGACCCTCCTTCCTCCTAGAGACCCCTTTCCATTATTTCTTGCCGCCGACATTTTTCAGCCAATGAAATTCAAATTTCTGCATTCTCTCAACATGCACGCGCATCGACCAAACCTGTACCAGTAGGGGGCGCTGTCGTTCAGGACGCTCCGTGTGTTTCTCTGCCGTCTCAGCCGTTCACTGAGGACTCACAGCTCATTTCTACTAAAAACCTACCCATTCTCCAGCTAAAGACGGATTTATTTTTATTTTTAAACCTTTCACCTCACAGAATGGCAAGGCTTGACAGGGTTACGCGTTTATTTTGGTCAGAAAGTTCATCCAGGGCCGAGTCAAGTTCAGCTTCAGAGTCCAGCAGCAGCTCTCTGCTAACAGAGCTAATATCAGAAGCAGCAGGGACAGAGAGGGCTCATCAGACCCTCGTAGTGTTGTTGGAATAAGATTGTGAACTGTGAGTGATTAAACCCTACACACTGAGCTGTACAGTTTATGCCCACAACGTATATGCGCCGTGTGCACGCGCGCACACGCGACCGGACGCGCGTGTCGAGATGTTTTGAGGAGGAGCCTTTGGACACTAGATTCAAAAACTGCTCTCTTGATGAAATAATCCAGAGTGCGGCTTTAACATAACTACAACATTTAAAATAATGATGTTTACAGTGGTCAGTGACTGTTGGACGCTGAACTGCAGTGAATGAATGACTAGATGGATTAGTGATAAATTTATTTTGAGCTAATCAACATTTTTTTTAAAATGTACACAAAGTAAACAATGTTTTTGTTGTCTCCCACTTTTTTGCTCCAGGTTCAGCACTGTAATACCACTGATAGGGTCAAATGAGGACAGAGTGGGCGGAGTTTCAGAATAAATGTTATGAAGTTCATTGTCTTCCTTTCTTTAACGTGTTCTTTTTGTTCAGACCTGTAACGTTATAGGCAACATAAAAAGAAGGTAAATAAAAACTTGCCCACAACTTTACATGTCTGAACAAAAAGAACACTAATATTTCAGAATAAATGTTTTATTTTTGACAATAGCCAATCAGGAATGAAGACAGGTCAGGAGCATTGCTCTGGGCCTTGTACTCTGGCTCTCTGATTTTAAATGCAATAATCCATGAAGAATCTTCTGAAGTTGGTTGATATAAGATTAGAACATTTAATGTGTGCTTTAATGCGTCTTTTTTCAGCTGTCTTATTCACATGGAAGCATACCGGATGACAAACTTTATAAATGCACCATGCTGCACAACATCTAGGAGCATAATGACTTGGCAGGAGATTAATGTCAAAGTGGAATAACTCAGCTACAAAATGCAAACTACATAGATTTGACGGCTGCCTTTGATACAGTGGATCACAGTATTTTGCTTTCTTGTTTGAAGCAGCGGGGGGCATCAGCGGTACATCGCTAAACTGGTTTAGGTCCTACTTGGCTGAGCATACCTTCTGTGTCTGCCTTGAGGACTGTGTGTCCTCCTCTGCTCCTGTCTTGTGTGGGGTCCCACAGGGCTCAGTTCTAGGTCCCTTTCTCTTCATACTGTACCTGATCCCTCTTGGTTCTATTTTCAGAAAATATGGGATTTCTTTTCATTGTTTTGCAGACGATACCCAGATTTATGTCCCTCTAAAGCAATAGGACTCTTAATTCTTTGGACTCACTGTTTTCATGTCTTGATGACATAAAAGTCTGGATGGCTGTGAACATTTTCAAGTCAATGAAAAAAAGACAGACGTAATTGTTTTCGGAAGCTCCATTGAGACCCAAGCATGGACCGCGTACCGGGTGATGCCCGCTGGGCTGTCGGTGATTCTGGGCCAGGCCGGACCATAACGGGCCGTCCACGCTCAGCCTGTAATTTGAGCAGCTCGTTTCGATTTTCACCTCCTGTTGCGGAGTGAGTGAACAGAGCGTGGCTGTGAATATCTACTGCAGGGTCAAGCCGGGCTGCCATGAACAAAAATGCCACGGCCGTTTTTCAGTCCCAGTCCAGCCCTGCTGAGACCCTCCATGTAGAAGTTGGTTCCTTGGCTCAGAACATCAGACTAACTGTTACAAACTTAGGGGTAAAGTGGAGGCAGGGCTCAAACTGGAAAATCAGATTAGAGCAGTCCTTAATTCCAGTTTTGATCACTTGAGGAGCTGGCTAAGCTAAAGCTAATTCTTTCTCATCTGCACTTTAATCCACGCTTTGGTTATCACCAGGCTGGTTTACTGTAACACTCTTTATGAAGGAGTCAGTGACTCTTGCATTAGTCAGTATCAGAGGGTTCAGTATGCTGTAGAAAATGAAAGTTTGACCACATTTCCTGCATTTTAGCCTCCCTGCACTGGCTGTTTGTTCATTTTAGGATTAATTTAAAATTTCTTTTATTTGTTTTTAAAGCCTTAAATGGCCTGGCCCCATTGATATATTGAGGTGTTGCATCCCTACACACCCTCTTGTTCGCTCAGGTCAGCTGACCAGCTGCTCCTGAGTGTGCCAAAGACCAGGCGTAAGCTCAGAGGATACCATGCTTTCACTGCAGCAGCAGCTCCTAAAGTAGCAGCTCCTAAATTATGGAACGACCTTCCTGTGGACATCACACAGGCCTCTTCCATGTCTGATTTTAAATCCTTCATCAAAACTCATTTATTCTCCCAGGCTTTTGACTCCATCTGATATTGACTTTATAATTTTTCAGTTTCTAGCTTTTAGTTTTATTTACTTTTTACACTAATATTTCCAACAGTTTTTATCCTGGTTGATTTTATGATACATATATACAGGGCTGTTTTATTTGTCACCTGTTGATTTTACTATTTGACTTTTATTGTATTTGATGACTTGTTTCATCTACTTTGTGTACAGCACTTTGGTCTTAAGGGTGTTTAAAGTGCTAAGTAAATAAAGCTGGTAAAGTATGTTAAACCAGTTTTTTACAAGTTTATGTGCAATATGAGTCATAGACTGTTTAAAAGCCACACTCAGCAGCAGCAGCTCATTGTTGCCATATCTCTCTGGTTCTGTCTGGCCGTTTCCAGAACCAGAACCACAGTCCTTCAACTTTCTCAGCAGATCAAAGTGCACCTGTTACACTTATATAACCACAGACACCACACTCACCCCATCAGCCACTTATCTGCAGACTTGTAAGCATCATTTCACAGCCATGTGTTCTAGCACACTTTATATGTTAAACAGATGTTTAATGTTCAGACATAGAGATTATTTAATATTCAACCAAACCCATAAAAACAGCTTTTTATCAGCTCTGATCCGTGGACCTGATGTTTCAGTTTTAAACTGTGCTCTACCATAGTGTAGTTTATTTTTCCATAACCATCATTAGAACATTAACAGCTTTGTCTGCTGGTAAAAAAAGAGGACAATTTGTGAACAACTCTGTTTGATGCTTAGTGGGACTCTGCCCACCATTCACCATTGTACTGTAATTTAAAGCATCATTATTCAGCACTTAGAAGCATAGGCCAGCTTCACATAAGGACTTATCTGATACCTGTTGAACTTCAGCCTCAGGCCCTGTTCACACCTGGTATCAACATGTATCCTGAGTGATCCAGTTTTAACTGGACAGTCTGTTCAGTCCAGACTTTTAAATGAAAAGTCATCTGAAGTTTTTGCAGCGCATCACTTTTTTCTCAAAGTTCTACATAATAACAACGTGAAGAAAATTTATTTTTTAGATTGTTGGAGATTCATAAAACAACAACAACAGACATCACACGTACATAAGTATTCACAGTCTTTGCTCAATACTTTGTTGATGCTCCTTCAGCAGCCATTCCAGCCTCCAGTCTTTGAATCTGATGCCTCCAGCTCGTCTCACCTCTCTCTGGACAGTTTGGTCCATTCCTCTTTCAGCTCCACCAGGTTGGATGGAAGCGTTGGTTCAAACATTTCCAGATCTCTCCAGAGACGTTCAAACTGATTCAGGTCTGGGCTCTGGCTGGGACACTCAAGGACATTCACAGAGATGTCCTGAAGACACTCCTTTGATATCTTGACTGTGTGCAAAGCCCCCCCCCCACACACACACACACATGCCGTCTGTAGAACAATCACAACCTACACCCATAATACAGGGCAGAATAACTCAATCATGCAAGCTATAAAGTAAATGTCACCTGTAAACACAAATTTCAAATCTTGAAATTCTACATGTCTAGTAATTTATTGTTCTGACAAAGTGTGCATGCATGTTTGTGGACAAGAGCAAGAGTGAAACCGGAGTTAAATTCCTTGTGTGTACAATATACTTGACAAAATAAACCTGATTCTGATATAAGCAAACTTGCAGAAGTGTGACTCCATTTGGTCAAACACTGAAGTAGTGGCTCCCTCTTCTGGTGAGGGCTGTAGCGTCCCGTCATGTCACCAGCATGTGAAACCACGAGTTCAGTCCCTGGTTCAGGAGGAGCTGTGTGTTTGTAACACGTTTAGTTTTAATTAAGTCTGAATTGGTTTTCATCACATAAATTAATTCTAGGATCTGACCTTTAGTGGG
>SSNR01000088.1:334980-350278 GCA_006937965.1 Callopanchax toddi | reverse complement strand
AATCCAGCTGCCTTCATGCTTCAAAGCGTCCAAGTGCTAGAAACCAAACCTCAAACTGCCACACAGGCACCATCAGAATGGCTGCCCTGCCACATTAATAAACATAACTTCTTCCTCATAACTGTTTTGTTTGGAATAACCAGGATATTTGCTTCAAACGTAAATCATAATTTTTCAAAAAATGGGTGGAGCAGAGGTCACGCTAGACTTTTTCATAGTCCATCATTTTGACCAACAGGGTCCCAAAATTTTGGTCATAATCTATTTTTATCCATCACTTAATAATTTTAAAAAATCATATTAATGACTTTTTCAACAGCATTTAATTTTCGTTCATTTTAAATAATATTGTAATAGTTCCTTGGCCGCTTCATCCTCCACTGAGGGTTGTGGAGCTGTGAAGTGCTCTGAGTGACAGGTCGCTGCAGGTGAACACTGTCAGTGTCACAGAGATGGAGCTCAGAGTCCAGTTTTAAGGGGAACATTTAATGAAAACATTTAATCCAAAGAGACGTTAGACAGGAAATGTCATGTTGTGCATTCTATCAAACAAATATCAGCCCACCTGTCGGATCATTCCTGCTGAACTAGCAGGTTGAACAGAACCCGTAGTGGTCAGAAGCTGCAGGAGCGCCGGTGACACCAGGATTGCGCAGTTCTGATGTTCGGTTGATCTAACACTGGGCCCATTTCAGCACATAGGTCCAAAGGACTGCTCTAAATCTAAATCAACTGATCAGCCAGTCATCAACTGGAGTCTGCCACACACTGACGTGAGCACAGCGCACCCATTACGCACAAGTATGCCTGCAGTATTCATGTCTCATAGAGACAATAATTGATACACACCTGATCACAAATAAAGCACCAATAACTGCTGTTATAATAAATATTTATGAACAAACTGTGATATAACTCCTAAATGTGACATAGTATTGTTCAGATTCTCATTGTTATTCCATTCAGAAACAGAATGGAGGTGAGGTGACGTGTGTGTGTGTGTGTGTGTGTGTGTGTGTGTGTGTGTGTGTGTGTGTGTGTGTGTGTGTGTGTGTGTGTGTGTGTGTGTGTGTGTGTGTGTGTGTGTGTGTGTGTGTGTGTGTGTGTGTCCAAGTGTCAAACAGGGTCCCGCCTCATTCTGACAATGTGACCTCTGACCTTTCCCAGTATGGAATGTTTTCAATGTGTGTGAGGAGGAGGAGGGCTCGAACACATGCAGTCCTGACATCAGCACACACACTCCAAGAACAGTGTCTTCATTAACTGTTTTTATTAAAACTATTTTGGTGCTTCATTAATCACAAATATCATTTGTCTCACTGTATTATTGTGTTTTATAAAAACAAACTATGGAATTGTACAGCTTTTAATATGCAAACTGAAAGTGTTACTTTGTGCATAATAATTAAATTCAAAATATGATCAATTTGAAGATGAAAACAAAAGATTTAAATTTAAGAACAGCACTTAGAGATCACAATGCCTGATGTGTTGTAAGGTCAACATTTATTTTAATATCCAATCAGAAGACAATTCTGTGTGAAACCTCATAACTTTATTACATAGAGGTCAAACATCATTTTAAAGGTTTCTACATATTGAAGCCACTGTTTATTGATATGTTTTTGTAAATAATGTGATTGGATTGTTGTAGGAGATTACTGGAGTGTATCACTGTTGGATTTTAAATAATAAATAAGGTTTGTTGTTTCCTCTCCAGTAGCAACCAGTTCTAAGTGCTGGGACGCAGCGCCACCTGCTGGTTTAATGTAAAAAACACTGACATGAGCTCACTAAATAAAACAAATATCTTTGTGTAAAATAATCACAAACTAGAAAATGTTGCTTTAATATTTTACATATTTTTACTTAATTAACATTCACATATGCTTTAGATTTTTGGTTTGTTATTTTGCCAAATGTATTTCTTGTTCTGGACTCTAAAATCTATAGAATGGATGCTTCATCAGCAGTTTGAAATTGAGTCGTCATCCAAACAACAATAAGTGGATAGTAAAGGGAATGAATGTGTGTCTGGTTAAAAAGAAAAAGGCCTCTTTTTTTTTGCAAAGTAACAAACTGAGGATAAGGCAGAATTGTTAAACTGGCCAAAATCTATTACAGAAAAAGGGTGGAGCAGGAGTTAATGACTGGTAATGCAATGAAGAGATGACAAGAATTAAATATCATGATGGACAGAGCCCCTAAACCAGCCTCCTTCAGAGGAACTGAATATATTCTTTGCCTGGTTTAACAGCAACAACACAGTCACTAATTGGACGTATCTAGCACCAACGCTCACTGTTACCAACATCTGGTAACGTCCTTCCTTTGTAAACCCAAAGCCTCTGGCCCAGACGAGCTCAGAGGATGGGTTCTCAGGCTGCAGCCCAGCTATGAGGAGTCCTCCCCAGACTGCTGCAACACCTCTTGGACCTCAGATGCACCCCAGCCCAGTGGAGGGAATCAACAATAATCCCAGTCCCTAAACAGGTCCTTCCACTGGTTGAAAAATTTCAGACCAGTGTTACCTTCATTCTGTGTAAATGAATGAAGAGAGTGGTGGTTTATTATCTGGTAAGGTCTCACACAAACTGGACCACTGTCAGTTTACTTAAAGTCCCAGTGTAGTGTCGAGGATGCCAGCCTCACCATGTTGGACAGTTACCAGGCAACCAGCCTCAGCTAACCTCTGGATCTTATTCATGGATTTGCTGCACTGTTCAGGTTCATCCCACATTGGTTTTAATGGACTCAAAAGAGCTGCACTGGCAGGACTTAGACATTAGAGCATCTTCTTGAACCTTTGGTTATAAGACAGTGGAGCAGGTTGAGTCCTTTAAAGTTCTTGGCACAGAACTGGACACCTGTCTATCTTTCTCCCAGCATTTAAAAAGCACAACAATGCCTCTAGCCTGCTGAGGAAATTAAATGTTTTTATTGTTATTAAGAAGGTTTTGAAACTGGATTACAGCTCACTGATTAAATCCACCCTCACATTTAACATTTCCATCTGGGATGATTTCATTTCAAGTAAAAACAATTATCAAAACATCCCTGGCAGGCAGGCAAAATCATTAGTTCAGTTCACAATGTGTCTTAAATTCACAATTCTCTATCTCACCAGCTGCGCTGCCAGGTTCCCCATCTCCAAAATGGGTTGGAGTTTGCTTAAAGTTACACACATTTTTCCATCACATTTTTTCTATTAATCACAGTTTGCATTGACAGTCATTTACACAACTTTCACACCCCGTTTTGTGTATAAGCAAGCTTTATAACTGAGGCTCCCACAGTTCTTCCTATTACAGGCTTATCTCCAAACTACCTTTCTTTTCAAAGGTTCTGGAAAATTGTTTATAATCAACTGATGGCTTTTCTGGAGGAGCAACATATTATAAAGGTTTCCAATCTGGTTTTAAATCTTTACACAGCACTAAATCCTCCCTTTTAAAAGGGTTTTAATGATGGGTTTTTTATTCTGGTGACTGTCATCCTTGAGCTTTTAGATTTAACACCTGTGTTCCATGCAGTGGATCATGACATTTGACTTTCTCATTTGGAGCAGTGGGTGGGCATTAGGGATGTGGCCCTAGAGTGGTTCAGGTATTATCAGGTACAATGAAGTCAAAAGATTTGTGAGACAAATGGAAAAATGGGCCAGTCAAGCTTAAAGGATGTGACCTGCCAATCAGGACATGCACTTTCCAGACTTACTTGTGCAAAACCCTGACTGAGAAGCTCTCCAAATATCCCCCTTGAACTGAGATCACTCACTCTAAACCACTCTTACTCTTGATCTAGTGCCCATTTAACTGTTTTTAATCAAAAATGTTCACCTTCTAACAGAACATTTCATGTTTTTGAAATTACTTTATCAAAACCATGTTGCACAAAAAAAAAAACAAAAAAACACCCAGATAAAAAACAGGAAGGAGCATTGGGATTGGGGAACATTTGGCATTCTCTGCAACAAAGTAGCTGCAGGAATCCTGAGAAAATCTCAGAGTTTACCAGATGCCTCTTATGTTATGTTTTTAATGATATTCTTAATTTGTTTTATTATTTTCACTTATTTTATATTTTATTTTATATTGATATTTTAATCTGTCTTATTATTTTATTTGTTTTAATAGTCTCTTGATGTTTTTGGTTCTTTGTCTTTAATCATGTTTTAATTTTCATGTTTTGTGAAGCACTTTGTGATTTATTCTAGGTGCTATAAATAAAATTTATTTTATTTCACTTACTTTAAAGTGAGTAAAATGTCGTCAATATTTGATCTTTATTCACAATTTAAAATGAACAATTTCTTTCCAAGTAGCCCTTTTGTGCTGTCTTAGTACTTTATGTAACAGATGTCGGTTTCTCCGTCCACTCCATTCGGTCCTCATCACGGTCTAAGCATTTTTTCTTGTCTTGCCTTGCCAATGCGCATGCGCGTGTGGCGGTTCGCGGTTGCGCCAACTGGTAGAGATGTTGCTAGCAGCCAGTGTAGATGCACAGTCTTTTTCCACAACAATAACATCTACATTTGCATCTTTACATCATTGAATCGAGGATTGAACGTTTAACCGCGCTCGGAAGCCGAGTTTTGTACTGCGGCAAGCCGAACTTTAAAGTGTATTTTTGTTTCTATTTTGTGTGGACAATGGGAGCGGAGGGCTTTCCAGATTTAGGAGCCTTGTTGCAGGAGCAGAAACAACGATCATGGCTCGCCAGCTAGGCCGCCGAGGGATTCTGTCGCCATTAGCGGAAGTCTTTTTACGATCAATTACTGGATGTATTCTTTGTGATTGGACTTAAAAGTGATACTGGAGCCAGCGTTTTATTCACAAACTTGCGTTCGGATGCTGTTGTGTTTACCGGGCCATTAGCGGGAGACCGTTAGCCCATTAGCTTCACAACCTTGACTGGCTGACGTCTTTTCTTCGTAGTTAGCTCCTTTAGCTAGCAAACAGCAGCTAGCCACCCGGCCGCTCAGCTGTATTTTCTGGAATAAAACGTTTCTTGTGGAGTTTACACTCACTGCCGTGTACCCAAAGGAATTACAATCGCAAATTCATTTTTGCAACGTTGCTCTTGAATGAATGTGGGACAAAATGGAGACTCCGACGATAGTGTACGATTTGGATACCTCTGGGGGCTTAATGGAGGTAAGGTTGCTATGTTCGAAGGCCTCAGTGGAAATATTTCTAATACTCTATACAGTTGTTTAGATTTTTTCAGATTTCACATTGTGATTATGACCAATAAAGCTCTGATATGCGACCTGGTAGGTAAAATGTATTTTGGGTTGGTGGTGGAGGCCACAAGCTGACGTTGTCGCTCCCTTAGCTCACAACAGGCTGACCCTTAAGGCACAGAAGATGCACATATTCTAACTCTAAATATACAGTCATTGTAGATGTGGCAGCCATGGCCTCATGCTAAACGACTGGGTTGCTTTTACAGCAAATCCAAACACTACTGGCGCCCCCAAAGTCCGAAGACGTAGAAAAGAGGAGTCGGAAGTTGGTGAGAGACGTCCGGAGGAGCGGCAGAGCCACCAACCACGACACCTGCGACAGCTGCCGGGAGGGGGGAGATCTGCTCTGCTGTGACCATTGTCCCGCAGCTTTCCACCTACAATGCTGGTGAGTTTCAGAAAGCAGCACAGAGATGAGGCTAAGTGCAAGGCGGGTAACGTGCAGAAAAGCAGTGCTCAGAGGCTTGTCAAACTACCGGTCACTTATGCTGCTAAATTATGTGAATGTATGGCTTTGAAACTACCAGTCAGTGTTGTTGAGCACACAGTCACTGTTATAGCATTGAATATGACTGAACTGACGTTTTCACTGTATTACCGCATTCAAACTAGGAAGGAGGGTAGTGAACATTCTCCGGTGTTTTCTCCTTACAAGGCTGTGTTGTAATTTTGTGTCGCGTTGCTTATTTAAACTGAACAGCTGCTCATCTGAAACCCACTGGCTGTTTAAATATTAGGAAGGTCTAAATGAATTTGAACAGATCGTTGAGGGTTAGCTGTTCGTTTTAAAAAGGTGAGAGTTGAGTTGCTGTCGGTCCTGCTGCTGCTAAAAATGGAGTCGACTCTGCCACTGTTTACAATATGGCGACTCCTCTGCTCCTCGGTTCTTTTCAGCGCCATCTTACCAACCTTTAAATTTCGGTGCCGATGGGCAAAAGTTTCACGAACAGCATTAAAGCAGCTGTACTTTTATGGGTTTGGTCCGGTGGTGCGTCTTTAACTCAACATGCACTGCATAGTTAATTACTCTGGCACGAGGAGTAGCTGAGTTTGCGCTGTCGCCTGGAAACGATTTGACCATATATGGTTAGACTGGTCCGCGGCCAGGTAAATAAAATAACGTGTAGGTAAAGGTAATGTTGGGCGTGCTGATCTGTGATCGTAACAGTGAGTTTGTAGGGTGACGTCTGTTCTGTCTTCAGATTTGCTCTGAACGTTTAGGAAAGGGGCTGCAGTGGCAGCCTGTCTACCAAGAGGGAGACTGGGGTTCAAACCCCGGCCAGGGCCACGTGTCGAAGTTTCACTGAAAGATACTGAACCCCTATTAGCTGCCCCTACAGCGCCATTCTAATAACAGCCTGCTGCTCCTCAAAAAGATGATGGGTCAAAAGCAGAGACAAATTCTCTATGGGGTTGCATAAAGGATACATTATTATTATTACTATTATTATTATTATTTTTATTATTATTAGGGATTGATTCCTGGCCCTGGCAGATTGAAGCATCCTAGAACAATATTATGTACCCTGATTGCCTCCTGGCTGGGTGCTGGTGAAACAGCTGTCCTCTGCTTCTCAGGGAAAGATCAAATGTAGACAACAAATGTCCCTATGTTGTGCTGTGGTGTTTACATACTTGGCCACAGTTAATTTGTCCTTAAGCTGACTGTTGTGTATCAATGCTCCACTGCCCTGTTAACTTTTTTCAGCTACTTGTGTGATGTGTGTGTCATGAACTGCTACACAGATGCTATTTAGAATAATTTGATAATTGTAGTAGAGTAATAAATGTTCCAACTTTATTTATTCAAATTAAAAGAAGGAAACTAAACTGTGCAGAACATTTTTTAAACATGTCTATTGTAATGGTATTTTTCACCCACCAGGTGGTGTCTGTGTTGCTTAATGGGATATTTGGGTCATTTTGAAGGGACATTCTATCAGTTATTTATCTATAGTGAGGGCCATACCCACAGGTGACACTGCTCAAAACAGACAGAGATTGGTCCTCTGGCCTGAAAAATACTGCTAGTCCGATCAGGAGAGATGCTGCTGCAGATTGGTGACAAACTAGCAGCTAGTATTCTGGTATCTAAAACAACTCTTGTTTAAAAAAAGCCATACTGATGCATTAGAATGCCATATTACCCATTTGTAAGCCTCTACAGTTATGAGACTGTTTAGTTTATGGTGCTGTAGCAGCACATACAAAAGCATAGTAATTCAGGCGTTGTTTGATTGAAACAGACTAAGCAAATAGTCTCATGCTATGTTGTAGATGTTTACTAACAATATACAGTAATATAGCTTTCTAACACAAACACATCAGTATGACTTTTTCTAAACAAGAGTTTAAATACCTGGAAATTAACTGCTTATTTGTCACCAATCTGCAACAATGTCTCTCCTGAGCTGACTGGCCATGAGCATTGCTCTGATAAGAGGACTACTTCTTGTGGTGGATGTGATCCTTACTGTAGACCAGGGCTAACCAGAGCTGCAGCCCTGCTTGTTTTCCAACTGTCTTTGTTGTTCCTGTTGTTAATTACCTGGATCAGGTGTGTTCACCCAATTAGAAGCTGAACACACCTGATCCAGGTAATCAAGAGCAGGAACAACAAAGATAGTTGGAAAACAAGCAGGACTGCAGCTCTCTAGGACCAGGGTTCCCTACCCCTGCTGTAGACAAATAACTGATAGAACACAACTTCAAAATGAACAAAGTATCCAGATGGATAGAGGCTATGTCATACATGTTATATATAAATTATTTGGCAAGATATTTAGCCACATCAGTCATAAAGTTTGTGACTAAATCAACAAAAATGATTTTGTGCTTCAGGTAACAGCATTTTGACTGTTTAATTTTGTTTTATCAAAGCAACCCACCGCTGAGTGAAGAAATGCTCCCCCCAGGTGAATGGATGTGCCATCGCTGTAACGTTAGAAAAAAGGTGAGTTGTGGATAAGACTGCATTATTCCTGTGGTTCAGTTTCTCTGCTCACAATTCTTACAAACAATTCCAAGTTTTTTGTTTAAAAAAAAAAAACAAAAACAAAGTTAAACTCAAGTTTTGTAAAGGCTTGTCTCGATGGGGCACCAAACAGCGGCCATGTTGCAGGTCTTAATGCACAATTCCAGTCTTTTGCTGAGATCTGATGTTTGTGCTATTAAACTGTGTGAACAGTCTGCAGCTCTGAAAAGACTCCCCATGTGCAGAACTTAGAAGGCATGTTGTTTTCATCGGAGTAAATATAGATTAAACACATTAGGATGTGTGTATCAAATTTAAAGATGTTCAGTTCGGACAGACACAAAATAGAAATTAATTGGTTGTAACAAGCTTTTCCCATTCATTGTTTACATGTGATCTTGCCACTTCCTGCTGCTTCCAGTGCAGATTTGTAAAGTCTTCTACTTGTTATTGACCTAAAAGTTGGATAAAATGCTACATGATCATTGAGACTGAGGCTGCTATTAAAAACGTCAGTTATGTATGCCCTCTTCCACAGTCATAAAACAACAGCTCAGTTTAATTATTTCTTTACCAGAAATATTTAAAAAACATTTTGGATGTTTGATGTACAGAATAAATCCAGAGTCCTTGAAAATGCTTGAAGTTTAACTTGTATTTTCAAGGATTTAAAAATGCTTTGATGTTGAACAGTGTTAAAAACAAATAGAATTTGTTGGATCAGACCTCACTATCCAGAACTGATAACCCATTTTGTGTTGTGTAGCAGACATATTTTGACTCGGCATCGACACAATTAGTCTCACTAAAGTACACAAAATCAACTGACGCCTTGTTTGTTTAAGCTGTGCTATAGTGAACAACCATTCAGCTTCTAGCATATTAGGCAGATGCAGCAAGAGAAGAAGAACTTGATAGATTCATTTGCTTAGTTTCTTGATTAAGTAAACTCTTCCTGTAGCTGACTTTTCAACCTTATATGACATGTAAATGAAGAAGAAAGTTAAACTTGCAATTGAGACAGTGTTAATTAGTTTATTTCTTAACTTGTTGTTTTTAATTGTTTATTTTAAGAAGTAGAGTTGTGAAAATGCCAGTGTGGACGTTAAATGCCATCGCTGCTATGATGGGATACAGTCAAGAGTCTGCAGCCTGCATAGAGGTTTGATATACTATTCAGCTACAGTAAACTATGCCTGACTACCATTAAAAACTAAAGAAGTTAGTAAAATAAAGTGGTGTATATTATAAACATCACATAAGCAGCAGTAATTAGTTTCAATGCTACATTAACATTAGTGAAGAGCAACACAAAAAAAGGATGTGATTTAAAAAGTTGTTTGAAGCATAAGTATCTACCACACGTTGGATAAGAATCAATCTGCTTTAAAAAACTTATGAAGTTGGTCAAATCCACCTGACACGAAGGCAATACCTTCCTCTAATATTAACACAAAGCACTAATTTTAAACCGCAGAACAAAATCTAAACTACATCATTTTCAGTGAGTTTTGTCAACGTGTGATCAATCAGGGTCGCAAGAAAATATATGAACCAGAACAATGTAGTCAGAATCGGAGGAAGTGAGCTAGCATTAGCTTGGATTACAGCTAACTATCTCATGAAAATGCATCAGCAGAAGAAACATGAGTTTATTAATGACTTTGGAGCTAAATAAGCAGAATAAGATGTAAAATATAAATACAGTTAAGAGATTCTTGGTTTGGCAAAGCATCAAAACAAAATAATAAACCAGTTAACTCTGTGTTGCTGCTTAAAGCTATACAACAGGAAGTGGGGGAAAAAAACTTCAGAGGCCCAAACAATATCATCACCAAAGAGGACATGGTTAGAATATAAAATAGTTCAACTCTTTATTATTTAAAGACAGGTTTTTAAGCATCAAGTATTGTATGTCTTGTTAAACTGAAATACTTTTTTGCTTAGATTTGTCAATATTCAAATAATCTTTATTTTAAATTGTTGAATTTTTATTAGTCCACCTTTATAATAAGACCTTTTTAAGGTGGAAAATAAAAGGTAAAAACCATAAACTACAGGATTCAGAAAATTCAAGCAGAAAGACCAGAATTTTGGTCCACAGAAAGCAGATTTCATAGAATCTGTCTGGTCTGAAGATGAAAGAAAAGGGGAACAGTTTGGGCAGTTTGTATTAACAGATGCTAGCTTAGAAACTGAATCATTAATAGGAAACTTTGTTGTGATAATTATCATTCAATAAAAAAAGTGATATTTATAATTCCATATTCCCCAGCTCTAGTCTGCATATTTCATCCTCTGTTGTTGCTAATTAGAAACAGTTTTATATATTTTTGTCTCCTAAATCAGTGTTTCTACTGTTTGCTGCAGTGTAATGATTCTCTGTTCAGTATTTTATTTTATTGTCTTGAATGAGATTTTTCCACTATGTTTGTCGCTGTCAGAAACGGGAGCAGAAGAACGAGCAGACTAACGGTTTACCAGAAAGGCCCTTGTCAAAGCGTTCAGCATCCCCTGCTGTGGAGCTTGAGCTTACTCCTGGCCCACTGAGGCTTGATGGTCTGCCTCCAGGAGCTGGAGCGGCTGGGCCTGGTCTAAGAGTGGCACAGGTCCGCCTTCTGGACCGCAGGACCAGCAGCAGACCGAGCAGCCGTCCTGGGACTCCAACATCCAACACATCATCCACCCCAACCCCATCGGAAGAGCAGAACGATGGAGAGGAGGAGGTGGTGGAGCCTGAAGATGATCTTTTTGGAGCAGAGCCTGAGGGTGCAACATCGACTCCAACACCCCGTCTCCTCAAGAGGCCCTTTCAGCTCCTAATCGCTGCAGCCATGGAAAGAAACCCCACTCAGTTTCAGCTGCCTACTGAGCTCACCTGTACCACTGCACTGCCAGGTCAGTCCTTCAAGTAAAGGCTTATTTTCCAGTTAAAGTGGATGATGAATGATCAGCAGGACGTATTTTAGTAAACTTGCAGTAAAAGCTAAATGTAGCTACATAAGAAAAGCACTGTCTTATTTCCAAGGCCTGCTGGGAATATGTTGGGCACTGAATACAGTCTCATCCTTAAGGTGTTGTGTTTATTTGTACTGTGTATTTTGATGCATGTGAAACATTCAGGTCAGTTAAAGCAAGTGAGTATTACATCTTTAGCTAAAGGTTTAGACCATGTAAAATCAGCTCACCCCAGTCATACGCTTTGATCTGTTTCCTGAAAGGATGCTTTGTGTTTTGTTGTTTTTCAGGCAGCAGCAAAAGAAGGAGAAAAGAGGAGCTTCTAGGAAAGCCTTTCAGGAGGCCTCAGCATGAACTGGATCCAAATGGACTTGTTCCTCTACCTGTTAAAGTCTGCTTTTCATGCAACAGGTTAGAGAAAACTGGGATTTTCCCACTAAGCATTTTTTGTTCTTGTTTAGAGCCGGTGTGGGTTTATATAGACTAGCCTCAGTGATGTTTAAAGTTCTGAGTTAGTCCTGGGTTTAGTCTGTCTAATTGAAGATAAATCACCATTATTAAAAAACAACAACAAACATTCTGCACTTCATATTATTACCTCCAGTTGTAGGGCTGCTCAATTAATCACATTTTAATCGTGATTACGATCTGGGTTTTACACGATCATTAAAACTGACTGAGCCGATTATTAGCTCCTCCCTCGCGGTTTACTCCTGTGGCAAATCAAGCGCTCCTCTTACTGCATGCAGCTAGTGGTGCTCACTTTTCCAACAGCTGTTCAACAATCTGCCCCGGTTGGTACAGCGCGAGTGAGGGGGTACAACAAGGTTCGGTCCAGACACTGCCTCCTGACCGAACCGCTGTAGCTCCTTTCCTCCGGAGTTCATTGTGAGTTCATCACGTTCGTCTTTTAAGACTGCAGAGGTTTGGGTGTGGACGCAACGCCGGCCCTGTCTGTGACGCAAAAGTTTGGGGAAACCAAAAACAAGAGAAAAGTGAAGAATTAATAAAGTTGGAGGTGAACAATTCTAATGGAATTAGTCTGTTGGAAGTGGTTCTAAATTCCCACCCCTATGAAAGAGCATAGAGAAAAAACCCTCTCAACGTTCTCAGTTTATATTTATTTCTTTTAAAAGTTTCTACTTTCAGATTTTCGTTTTATTTTTGTTCAGGCAGCTAAACTAAATCCACAGACTTCAGTTTGATATAACAGTACGTAGCTGTACAACTTGCCTCGATATTTGATTATTATATGGATAGTTATTATACAGTAGGGTGTTGAATTCAGATGTTTACATTTTATACATTTTTTGAAGTTGCAAACATTTACACTGTCTTGTTATTTATCAGTATTTGCACATTTTTATTTTTTGACAGTCTTTAAAAGCCACTGTTCAATGATTGTTCATTAGTATTTTACTTATTAACGTTAAATAAATATCATCTAAATAATCATGATCTCAATTTCAATCAAAATAATCGTGATTATCATTTTTGCCATAATCGAGCAGCCCTACCCAGTTGTGTTGTCTGTGTTGACCACATCAGCATTTTTTACTGAATTCCTAAAAATCATTTGTGATTATTTTTAAAAACATTGTTTGGTCCTTCAGACAAACTGCTGTTTATAGATGTATTATTGATCATTTGAAAGAAATCCTGTTTACTGTTATAGTTTTCACAAACACCAACTGAGGAGATGTTAGTATGAGTCTGACTGTGAAAAACAAGCTGATCTTTAGATGTTTCTTTATAGAACCTCTTCTAGCATCAGCCTAGGTTTAGTCCTGGAAATACTGCAGGGGGAAACCCCTGTAAGAGATTTGATCTTTAATGTTTCTGTTTTTGTTCTTAACCTGTGTTTCGTCTCACAGGAGTTGCAGGTTGGCTCCTCTGATCCAGTGTGATTATTGTCCGCTTCTCTTCCACATGGACTGTCTGGACCCTCCACTAACAGCTTTACCTGCTGGCAAGTGGATGTGTCCAAACCACGTAGAGCACTTGGTGGTAAGAGCCTTTATCTGGTCTGAGAGTTGAACAGACTAGTTGTAGGATTTCCTTTCACAATCCCTGTTTCCTGTCCAGCTGAATCAGAAGAGCCTGAGTTTGACAAGTCGCTGTCAGCTCTTCGACCAGTTCCAGGACAGGATTTCCCAGCATGCTGTTAAGTTGGACTTTCTCCGCAGAGTCCATCAGCGACATGCTCCCAATCGTCGCACTACTCACCAGCAGAACAAGAAAACCATTAAGGTAATAAGGCTGCCTCGTCATGAGCAGACAGGCAGCTTGTAGCAACGTGTTGAATTCTGTCTGTTCTCCACCTTTCGAGCACCAATCACACATTTGAGTTATTTTTTTTTACACTACACACAACAGTCTGAATCCATGCTGTTACAACATGTCTTATTAAAGGAGTGGTGTTATTGGGTTATTTTATAGTTTTTCCATTGTTCTCTAGTGTAATTCAATGCTATCTGTGTAATTTTTATAAAGAAAGACGCCTTGATGAAGTTTGCTATTCTAAAGCTGAGTTTGTAACAGTCGGATTCTCATTAGCATTAATGATATGCACAGCCCTCGCTTCTGATTGGCTGTAGGTATTTGATACTAAATGTGATGGTAAACATGGCAGCTAGGCTTTATGTGGATAAAGTTACAGTCGAAGGACAAATTAGAAGAACCGCTTCCTCAGCGTTCGTCAATGAATGATTTAGAAGGGTAATACTCACAATTTAATTTACATTTTATCCTAAAAGTTCAGCCAGCCTCGAGCAAACAGCCATTCGCTCCCCACATGCGGGCTGCAGTCCACACCGAACTCCGCTTTCAGCTTCTGGATACCGATGCTCGACACGCGGGCTGACTCTTCCCACGTCCCGCATTACACCTTCAGCCAAAAGTCAGCTGTGTTTTCCACCAACGAGAAGCGAAACTCTGTCGGTCGCCTAACTCACATGCCGGCTGCTGTCCTCACCTCACACACACACACACACACACACACACACACACACACACTGCTCTTAGTACTTTGTGTGTCTTAAAGTGCCCATAGCACGATATTTAAATCAATTTATATTAAACAGATTTAATCTTTGATGCCTCTAGATTAGCGTTGCACCATTATAACTCAAAATACGCTGTAATTATTTCCTAACGAGCAACTCAGAGATCAGAAGAAAGCGCCGCCTTCTGGTTCTGCTGGGTTTCTCCTCATTTGGCAGCCTGACACACTATTAGAAACTATGAAAACCAGAAAAAAATTGATTCTGACAAAACCACCCCTTTAACGTTCAGGAAAGTACAAAAGAAAATCATGAAACTCTAGTTAGTTTCAGCCTCCAAAATCTTCTGCTGCGTTTTTGAGACCAGGTCTCAGGGGAAACTGCATAAATGGAGAACTCCAGAGTCTTCCTGGGACAGAGAGGCTCTGGGGACCCTATGTAGTAAATAACTAATTTGTTAGGTTTTTCAAAAAGTCATTGTAGATGGTTCTAGCTGTGGACAGGATGATATAATCACCAGTGAGTTCTGGGTGTCCTCAAGATCTCCTCTAAGTGTCTCCCAATGTGTTATACTCCTCCCATGGAAGGGACCCATAAGGCCTCCATACCAGCTGGACAAACACCTTATCTGACTGCTTTCAATGCAAAGGAGCAGCAACTCTATTCTAAGCTTCTCACAAAAGCTGAGATCCACACTCTGTCCCTGAAGTTGAGTCCAGCCACTCTGAAGGAAGCTCAATTCAGCCACTTGTAATTGTATTGTACCTCATTGTTTTGGTCATTAGCCCACAGCTCATGACCATAGGTGAGGGTTGGAATGTAAAATTATTGGTCAGTTGATGGCTCCTTTTTGATTTAGTTTCTTTTTCACCACAACAGATCAGTGAAGTGTTCACATCACATCACTGCAGATGATGCCCCAGTCCACCTATTATCCCACACTCCATTCTAACCCCACTCCATTTGTACAGGGACCAAATAGCATAGCATAGCAGCTTTATTTATAAAGCACTTTAAAACAATACAGAGACTGACCAAAGTGCTGAACACTAAAATAAACATAAAACATACCCATACCAATAAAACAATAAAATAGATGCAGGTAAAAGACAGGTT
>SSNR01000088.1:302644-332705 GCA_006937965.1 Callopanchax toddi | reverse complement strand
AACCTGTTGGATAAAATAATCGCTGGTTGAAACCCGAGAACGGCCGGTGACACCGGGTTTTACTGGTTCCGATGGTTCTGTTGATCTAATACTGGACCCAGTTGATCCATAGGATGCTCTAATGAATCTATCAGCTGATCGATCGTCCAGTCATTGTCTAGGAATCTCTAAAAACTCTCTCCCTTTCATCCGGAGTCTGACTACTGGCTGAGCTGCGCAGCGCATCCAGTGCATTACGCACAAGTGTCCCTGCAGGATTCCTAAGTCTCAGAAATCATAATTAATGCACCAATAAGTGCAGTTTGTTATATAATCTGAAGACGACTGGATAAACATAATGGGATATTTTTCGAAAATGCGACATTTAAATTTTTATTCTTTTTAGAGACGGATTGTTGGTTCTGTGTGCGCGAGAGTCTACAAGTCTTTAATTGTGTCATAAATTCAACATTTTTTCATCTCACCTGCTTCTCTGACTGGTTTCACGTCTCCAACATGTGCTTAAGCAAGGTCTAAAGTTTGCTTAGAGTTGCGCACATTTTTCCGTTACGTTTTCTTTTATAAATCCCAAATTTTGCGTAAAAAGTGACCTATGCAACTTTTTGGCCCATTTTGTGCGTAAGCAAGTTTTATAAATGAGCACCCTGACCCGGACCCCTCATTGAAAAAAGACCGTGGGTCAATTTGAACACTGCAAAAAATGATTCTCTCATATTGTTTCCACATGTTGGAAATCTTTTATTATTATTTTAAAACAACACCCTTCTGAAATTGTACATAAAATAAACAAATAGATTCATAAAGTACTGTATTTAGGGTCTGTCCAGTTTTAGTCAGGAATTTTTGTTTTTCAACTGTTTTGAACTGAAATGCAATTTAAATGCATTTTTTTCATCAATTATAAAAGCTTTAAAAATGATTTTTAAAAACATTTTGGCATATTTCTTGGTTGGACATTGTGAACTGCATGTAATTTCATTTTTCTGAAAAGAAGTAATTAAATGCAATTAATCGCGATTAATTTCTTTCAAATCTGCGATTAATTAGTAAATTTATTTTAATCGACTGACAGCACTAATAACAAGCCAACATGATTCTCAGACTCACAGTTCAAAGCAGTTACTTTTTATTTTTCACAAATAAAGTACACACATTTAAAACATATGTACTGTAAGGAAAGGGTATTTAAAAGTAACACAAATTAATAAGTTAGAAAGGTCTTAAATCTGAACAACAGACGCTATAAAATAAACACAGAAAGGTAAAGGTGCATACAGATCACACATCACTTTTCCCACATTTTGTTCTGTTACAGCCTCATTCCAAAGTGGATTAAAATCTTTTTTTTCTCAAAATTCTATACACAACTCTAAATAATGACAACATGGAAAAAAAAAAGTTTATGTTTGTTTTTTATTTTTGCAAATGTATTTTAAAAAAGCGAAATCTGATGTCCATCAGTATTCAGTCTTTACCATGAAGCTCAAACTGAGCTCAGGTTCATCCTGTTTCCACTGATCATCTTGAGATGTTTCTGCAGCTTCATTGGATCCACCTGTAGTAAATTCAGCTGATTGGACCTGATGTGTAAAGACACACACCTGTCTCTATAAGGTCCCACAGTGGACAGTGCAGGTCAGAGCACAAACCAAGCATGAAGTCAGAGGAACTGTCTGTAGACCTCAGAGACAGGATTGTCTCTGTGACGTTACAGAAACATTTCTGCTGCTTTGAAGGTCCCAATGAGCTCAGTGACCTCCATCATCTGGAAGTGGAAGAAGTTCTAAACCACCAGGACTCTTCCTAGAGCTGCTGGTCATCTACACTGAGAGATCAGGGAGAAGGGTCTTAGACTGAAGCCACTCCTTAGTAAAAGGAACATGGCAGCTGACCTGGAGTTTACCAAAAGACACCTGAAGGACTCTCAGACCATGAAGAACTAAATGATCTGGTCTGATGAGACACAGGTTGAACTCTTTGGTGTGAATGACAGTTTGAAGGAAACCAGTCAGCGCTCATCACCAGGACAACAGCACCCCTACAGTGCAGCATGGTGGAGGCAGCATCAGGCTGTGGGATGTTTATCAGCAGCAGGAACTGGGAGACTAGGATAGAGGGAAAGATGAATGCAGCAATGAACAGAGACCTCCTGGATGAAAACCTGCTCCAGAGAGCTCTGGACCTCAGACTGGAGCCACGCTTCATCTTTCAGCAGGACGACCACCCTAAGCACACAGCCAAGATATCAAAGGAGTGTCTTCAGGACATCTCTGTCAATGTCCTTGAGTGTCCCAGCCAGAGCCCAGACCTGAATCAGTTTGAACGTCTCTGGAGAGATCTGGAAATGTTTGAACCAACGCTTCCATCCAACCTGGTGGAGCTGAAAGAGGAATGGACCAAACTGTCCAGAGAGAGGTGAGACGAGCTGGAGGCATCAGATTCACAAAGACTGGAGGCTGGAATGGCTGCTGAAGGAGCATCAACAAAGTACTGAGCAAAGACTGAATACTGACGGACAGGTGATTTCTGGGTATTTTGTCTTTAATAAATTTGCAAAAATATAAATTGCGTTGTCATTATGGGGTGTTGAGTGTAGAATTTTGAGGAAAAAATNGGTCCGGTGGTGCGTCTTTAACTCAACATGCACTGCATAGTTAATTACTCTGGCACGAGGAGTAGCTGAGTTTGCGCTGTCGCCTGGAAACGATTTGACCATATATGGTTAGACTGGTCCGCGGCCAGGTAAATAAAATAACGTGTAGGTAAAGGTAATGTTGGGCGTGCTGATCTGTGATCGTAACAGTGAGTTTGTAGGGTGACGTCTGTTCTGTCTTCAGATTTGCTCTGAACGTTTAGGAAAGGGGCTGCAGTGGCAGCCTGTCTACCAAGAGGGAGACTGGGGTTCAAACCCCGGCCAGGGCCACGTGTCGAAGTTTCACTGAAAGATACTGAACCCCTATTAGCTGCCCCTACAGCGCCATTCTAATAACAGCCTGCTGCTCCTCAAAAAGATGATGGGTCAAAAGCAGAGACAAATTCTCTATGGGGTTGCATAAAGGATACATTATTATTATTACTATTATTATTATTATTTTTATTATTATTAGGGATTGATTCCTGGCCCTGGCAGATTGAAGCATCCTAGAACAATATTATGTACCCTGATTGCCTCCTGGCTGGGTGCTGGTGAAACAGCTGTCCTCTGCTTCTCAGGGAAAGATCAAATGTAGACAACAAATGTCCCTATGTTGTGCTGTGGTGTTTACATACTTGGCCACAGTTAATTTGTCCTTAAGCTGACTGTTGTGTATCAATGCTCCACTGCCCTGTTAACTTTTTTCAGCTACTTGTGTGATGTGTGTGTCATGAACTGCTACACAGATGCTATTTAGAATAATTTGATAATTGTAGTAGAGTAATAAATGTTCCAACTTTATTTATTCAAATTAAAAGAAGGAAACTAAACTGTGCAGAACATTTTTTAAACATGTCTATTGTAATGGTATTTTTCACCCACCAGGTGGTGTCTGTGTTGCTTAATGGGATATTTGGGTCATTTTGAAGGGACATTCTATCAGTTATTTATCTATAGTGAGGGCCATACCCACAGGTGACACTGCTCAAAACAGACAGAGATTGGTCCTCTGGCCTGAAAAATACTGCTAGTCCGATCAGGAGAGATGCTGCTGCAGATTGGTGACAAACTAGCAGCTAGTATTCTGGTATCTAAAACAACTCTTGTTTAAAAAAAGCCATACTGATGCATTAGAATGCCATATTACCCATTTGTAAGCCTCTACAGTTATGAGACTGTTTAGTTTATGGTGCTGTAGCAGCACATACAAAAGCATAGTAATTCAGGCGTTGTTTGATTGAAACAGACTAAGCAAATAGTCTCATGCTATGTTGTAGATGTTTACTAACAATATACAGTAATATAGCTTTCTAACACAAACACATCAGTATGACTTTTTCTAAACAAGAGTTTAAATACCTGGAAATTAACTGCTTATTTGTCACCAATCTGCAACAATGTCTCTCCTGAGCTGACTGGCCATGAGCATTGCTCTGATAAGAGGACTACTTCTTGTGGTGGATGTGATCCTTACTGTAGACCAGGGCTAACCAGAGCTGCAGCCCTGCTTGTTTTCCAACTGTCTTTGTTGTTCCTGTTGTTAATTACCTGGATCAGGTGTGTTCACCCAATTAGAAGCTGAACACACCTGATCCAGGTAATCAAGAGCAGGAACAACAAAGATAGTTGGAAAACAAGCAGGACTGCAGCTCTCTAGGACCAGGGTTCCCTACCCCTGCTGTAGACAAATAACTGATAGAACACAACTTCAAAATGAACAAAGTATCCAGATGGATAGAGGCTATGTCATACATGTTATATATAAATTATTTGGCAAGATATTTAGCCACATCAGTCATAAAGTTTGTGACTAAATCAACAAAAATGATTTTGTGCTTCAGGTAACAGCATTTTGACTGTTTAATTTTGTTTTATCAAAGCAACCCACCGCTGAGTGAAGAAATGCTCCCCCCAGGTGAATGGATGTGCCATCGCTGTAACGTTAGAAAAAAGGTGAGTTGTGGATAAGACTGCATTATTCCTGTGGTTCAGTTTCTCTGCTCACAATTCTTACAAACAATTCCAAGTTTTTTGTTTAAAAAAAAAAAACAAAAACAAAGTTAAACTCAAGTTTTGTAAAGGCTTGTCTCGATGGGGCACCAAACAGCGGCCATGTTGCAGGTCTTAATGCACAATTCCAGTCTTTTGCTGAGATCTGATGTTTGTGCTATTAAACTGTGTGAACAGTCTGCAGCTCTGAAAAGACTCCCCATGTGCAGAACTTAGAAGGCATGTTGTTTTCATCGGAGTAAATATAGATTAAACACATTAGGATGTGTGTATCAAATTTAAAGATGTTCAGTTCGGACAGACACAAAATAGAAATTAATTGGTTGTAACAAGCTTTTCCCATTCATTGTTTACATGTGATCTTGCCACTTCCTGCTGCTTCCAGTGCAGATTTGTAAAGTCTTCTACTTGTTATTGACCTAAAAGTTGGATAAAATGCTACATGATCATTGAGACTGAGGCTGCTATTAAAAACGTCAGTTATGTATGCCCTCTTCCACAGTCATAAAACAACAGCTCAGTTTAATTATTTCTTTACCAGAAATATTTAAAAAACATTTTGGATGTTTGATGTACAGAATAAATCCAGAGTCCTTGAAAATGCTTGAAGTTTAACTTGTATTTTCAAGGATTTAAAAATGCTTTGATGTTGAACAGTGTTAAAAACAAATAGAATTTGTTGGATCAGACCTCACTATCCAGAACTGATAACCCATTTTGTGTTGTGTAGCAGACATATTTTGACTCGGCATCGACACAATTAGTCTCACTAAAGTACACAAAATCAACTGACGCCTTGTTTGTTTAAGCTGTGCTATAGTGAACAACCATTCAGCTTCTAGCATATTAGGCAGATGCAGCAAGAGAAGAAGAACTTGATAGATTCATTTGCTTAGTTTCTTGATTAAGTAAACTCTTCCTGTAGCTGACTTTTCAACCTTATATGACATGTAAATGAAGAAGAAAGTTAAACTTGCAATTGAGACAGTGTTAATTAGTTTATTTCTTAACTTGTTGTTTTTAATTGTTTATTTTAAGAAGTAGAGTTGTGAAAATGCCAGTGTGGACGTTAAATGCCATCGCTGCTATGATGGGATACAGTCAAGAGTCTGCAGCCTGCATAGAGGTTTGATATACTATTCAGCTACAGTAAACTATGCCTGACTACCATTAAAAACTAAAGAAGTTAGTAAAATAAAGTGGTGTATATTATAAACATCACATAAGCAGCAGTAATTAGTTTCAATGCTACATTAACATTAGTGAAGAGCAACACAAAAAAAGGATGTGATTTAAAAAGTTGTTTGAAGCATAAGTATCTACCACACGTTGGATAAGAATCAATCTGCTTTAAAAAACTTATGAAGTTGGTCAAATCCACCTGACACGAAGGCAATACCTTCCTCTAATATTAACACAAAGCACTAATTTTAAACCGCAGAACAAAATCTAAACTACATCATTTTCAGTGAGTTTTGTCAACGTGTGATCAATCAGGGTCGCAAGAAAATATATGAACCAGAACAATGTAGTCAGAATCGGAGGAAGTGAGCTAGCATTAGCTTGGATTACAGCTAACTATCTCATGAAAATGCATCAGCAGAAGAAACATGAGTTTATTAATGACTTTGGAGCTAAATAAGCAGAATAAGATGTAAAATATAAATACAGTTAAGAGATTCTTGGTTTGGCAAAGCATCAAAACAAAATAATAAACCAGTTAACTCTGTGTTGCTGCTTAAAGCTATACAACAGGAAGTGGGGGAAAAAAACTTCAGAGGCCCAAACAATATCATCACCAAAGAGGACATGGTTAGAATATAAAATAGTTCAACTCTTTATTATTTAAAGACAGGTTTTTAAGCATCAAGTATTGTATGTCTTGTTAAACTGAAATACTTTTTTGCTTAGATTTGTCAATATTCAAATAATCTTTATTTTAAATTGTTGAATTTTTATTAGTCCACCTTTATAATAAGACCTTTTTAAGGTGGAAAATAAAAGGTAAAAACCATAAACTACAGGATTCAGAAAATTCAAGCAGAAAGACCAGAATTTTGGTCCACAGAAAGCAGATTTCATAGAATCTGTCTGGTCTGAAGATGAAAGAAAAGGGGAACAGTTTGGGCAGTTTGTATTAACAGATGCTAGCTTAGAAACTGAATCATTAATAGGAAACTTTGTTGTGATAATTATCATTCAATAAAAAAAGTGATATTTATAATTCCATATTCCCCAGCTCTAGTCTGCATATTTCATCCTCTGTTGTTGCTAATTAGAAACAGTTTTATATATTTTTGTCTCCTAAATCAGTGTTTCTACTGTTTGCTGCAGTGTAATGATTCTCTGTTCAGTATTTTATTTTATTGTCTTGAATGAGATTTTTCCACTATGTTTGTCGCTGTCAGAAACGGGAGCAGAAGAACGAGCAGACTAACGGTTTACCAGAAAGGCCCTTGTCAAAGCGTTCAGCATCCCCTGCTGTGGAGCTTGAGCTTACTCCTGGCCCACTGAGGCTTGATGGTCTGCCTCCAGGAGCTGGAGCGGCTGGGCCTGGTCTAAGAGTGGCACAGGTCCGCCTTCTGGACCGCAGGACCAGCAGCAGACCGAGCAGCCGTCCTGGGACTCCAACATCCAACACATCATCCACCCCAACCCCATCGGAAGAGCAGAACGATGGAGAGGAGGAGGTGGTGGAGCCTGAAGATGATCTTTTTGGAGCAGAGCCTGAGGGTGCAACATCGACTCCAACACCCCGTCTCCTCAAGAGGCCCTTTCAGCTCCTAATCGCTGCAGCCATGGAAAGAAACCCCACTCAGTTTCAGCTGCCTACTGAGCTCACCTGTACCACTGCACTGCCAGGTCAGTCCTTCAAGTAAAGGCTTATTTTCCAGTTAAAGTGGATGATGAATGATCAGCAGGACGTATTTTAGTAAACTTGCAGTAAAAGCTAAATGTAGCTACATAAGAAAAGCACTGTCTTATTTCCAAGGCCTGCTGGGAATATGTTGGGCACTGAATACAGTCTCATCCTTAAGGTGTTGTGTTTATTTGTACTGTGTATTTTGATGCATGTGAAACATTCAGGTCAGTTAAAGCAAGTGAGTATTACATCTTTAGCTAAAGGTTTAGACCATGTAAAATCAGCTCACCCCAGTCATACGCTTTGATCTGTTTCCTGAAAGGATGCTTTGTGTTTTGTTGTTTTTCAGGCAGCAGCAAAAGAAGGAGAAAAGAGGAGCTTCTAGGAAAGCCTTTCAGGAGGCCTCAGCATGAACTGGATCCAAATGGACTTGTTCCTCTACCTGTTAAAGTCTGCTTTTCATGCAACAGGTTAGAGAAAACTGGGATTTTCCCACTAAGCATTTTTTGTTCTTGTTTAGAGCCGGTGTGGGTTTATATAGACTAGCCTCAGTGATGTTTAAAGTTCTGAGTTAGTCCTGGGTTTAGTCTGTCTAATTGAAGATAAATCACCATTATTAAAAAACAACAACAAACATTCTGCACTTCATATTATTACCTCCAGTTGTAGGGCTGCTCAATTAATCACATTTTAATCGTGATTACGATCTGGGTTTTACACGATCATTAAAACTGACTGAGCCGATTATTAGCTCCTCCCTCGCGGTTTACTCCTGTGGCAAATCAAGCGCTCCTCTTACTGCATGCAGCTAGTGGTGCTCACTTTTCCAACAGCTGTTCAACAATCTGCCCCGGTTGGTACAGCGCGAGTGAGGGGGTACAACAAGGTTCGGTCCAGACACTGCCTCCTGACCGAACCGCTGTAGCTCCTTTCCTCCGGAGTTCATTGTGAGTTCATCACGTTCGTCTTTTAAGACTGCAGAGGTTTGGGTGTGGACGCAACGCCGGCCCTGTCTGTGACGCAAAAGTTTGGGGAAACCAAAAACAAGAGAAAAGTGAAGAATTAATAAAGTTGGAGGTGAACAATTCTAATGGAATTAGTCTGTTGGAAGTGGTTCTAAATTCCCACCCCTATGAAAGAGCATAGAGAAAAAACCCTCTCAACGTTCTCAGTTTATATTTATTTCTTTTAAAAGTTTCTACTTTCAGATTTTCGTTTTATTTTTGTTCAGGCAGCTAAACTAAATCCACAGACTTCAGTTTGATATAACAGTACGTAGCTGTACAACTTGCCTCGATATTTGATTATTATATGGATAGTTATTATACAGTAGGGTGTTGAATTCAGATGTTTACATTTTATACATTTTTTGAAGTTGCAAACATTTACACTGTCTTGTTATTTATCAGTATTTGCACATTTTTATTTTTTGACAGTCTTTAAAAGCCACTGTTCAATGATTGTTCATTAGTATTTTACTTATTAACGTTAAATAAATATCATCTAAATAATCATGATCTCAATTTCAATCAAAATAATCGTGATTATCATTTTTGCCATAATCGAGCAGCCCTACCCAGTTGTGTTGTCTGTGTTGACCACATCAGCATTTTTTACTGAATTCCTAAAAATCATTTGTGATTATTTTTAAAAACATTGTTTGGTCCTTCAGACAAACTGCTGTTTATAGATGTATTATTGATCATTTGAAAGAAATCCTGTTTACTGTTATAGTTTTCACAAACACCAACTGAGGAGATGTTAGTATGAGTCTGACTGTGAAAAACAAGCTGATCTTTAGATGTTTCTTTATAGAACCTCTTCTAGCATCAGCCTAGGTTTAGTCCTGGAAATACTGCAGGGGGAAACCCCTGTAAGAGATTTGATCTTTAATGTTTCTGTTTTTGTTCTTAACCTGTGTTTCGTCTCACAGGAGTTGCAGGTTGGCTCCTCTGATCCAGTGTGATTATTGTCCGCTTCTCTTCCACATGGACTGTCTGGACCCTCCACTAACAGCTTTACCTGCTGGCAAGTGGATGTGTCCAAACCACGTAGAGCACTTGGTGGTAAGAGCCTTTATCTGGTCTGAGAGTTGAACAGACTAGTTGTAGGATTTCCTTTCACAATCCCTGTTTCCTGTCCAGCTGAATCAGAAGAGCCTGAGTTTGACAAGTCGCTGTCAGCTCTTCGACCAGTTCCAGGACAGGATTTCCCAGCATGCTGTTAAGTTGGACTTTCTCCGCAGAGTCCATCAGCGACATGCTCCCAATCGTCGCACTACTCACCAGCAGAACAAGAAAACCATTAAGGTAATAAGGCTGCCTCGTCATGAGCAGACAGGCAGCTTGTAGCAACGTGTTGAATTCTGTCTGTTCTCCACCTTTCGAGCACCAATCACACATTTGAGTTATTTTTTTTTACACTACACACAACAGTCTGAATCCATGCTGTTACAACATGTCTTATTAAAGGAGTGGTGTTATTGGGTTATTTTATAGTTTTTCCATTGTTCTCTAGTGTAATTCAATGCTATCTGTGTAATTTTTATAAAGAAAGACGCCTTGATGAAGTTTGCTATTCTAAAGCTGAGTTTGTAACAGTCGGATTCTCATTAGCATTAATGATATGCACAGCCCTCGCTTCTGATTGGCTGTAGGTATTTGATACTAAATGTGATGGTAAACATGGCAGCTAGGCTTTATGTGGATAAAGTTACAGTCGAAGGACAAATTAGAAGAACCGCTTCCTCAGCGTTCGTCAATGAATGATTTAGAAGGGTAATACTCACAATTTAATTTACATTTTATCCTAAAAGTTCAGCCAGCCTCGAGCAAACAGCCATTCGCTCCCCACATGCGGGCTGCAGTCCACACCGAACTCCGCTTTCAGCTTCTGGATACCGATGCTCGACACGCGGGCTGACTCTTCCCACGTCCCGCATTACACCTTCAGCCAAAAGTCAGCTGTGTTTTCCACCAACGAGAAGCGAAACTCTGTCGGTCGCCTAACTCACATGCCGGCTGCTGTCCTCACCTCACACACACACACACACACACACACACACACACACACACTGCTCTTAGTACTTTGTGTGTCTTAAAGTGCCCATAGCACGATATTTAAATCAATTTATATTAAACAGATTTAATCTTTGATGCCTCTAGATTAGCGTTGCACCATTATAACTCAAAATACGCTGTAATTATTTCCTAACGAGCAACTCAGAGATCAGAAGAAAGCGCCGCCTTCTGGTTCTGCTGGGTTTCTCCTCATTTGGCAGCCTGACACACTATTAGAAACTATGAAAACCAGAAAAAAATTGATTCTGACAAAACCACCCCTTTAACGTTCAGGAAAGTACAAAAGAAAATCATGAAACTCTAGTTAGTTTCAGCCTCCAAAATCTTCTGCTGCGTTTTTGAGACCAGGTCTCAGGGGAAACTGCATAAATGGAGAACTCCAGAGTCTTCCTGGGACAGAGAGGCTCTGGGGACCCTATGTAGTAAATAACTAATTTGTTAGGTTTTTCAAAAAGTCATTGTAGATGGTTCTAGCTGTGGACAGGATGATATAATCACCAGTGAGTTCTGGGTGTCCTCAAGATCTCCTCTAAGTGTCTCCCAATGTGTTATACTCCTCCCATGGAAGGGACCCATAAGGCCTCCATACCAGCTGGACAAACACCTTATCTGACTGCTTTCAATGCAAAGGAGCAGCAACTCTATTCTAAGCTTCTCACAAAAGCTGAGATCCACACTCTGTCCCTGAAGTTGAGTCCAGCCACTCTGAAGGAAGCTCAATTCAGCCACTTGTAATTGTATTGTACCTCATTGTTTTGGTCATTAGCCCACAGCTCATGACCATAGGTGAGGGTTGGAATGTAAAATTATTGGTCAGTTGATGGCTCCTTTTTGATTTAGTTTCTTTTTCACCACAACAGATCAGTGAAGTGTTCACATCACATCACTGCAGATGATGCCCCAGTCCACCTATTATCCCACACTCCATTCTAACCCCACTCCATTTGTACAGGGACCAAATAGCATAGCATAGCAGCTTTATTTATAAAGCACTTTAAAACAATACAGAGACTGACCAAAGTGCTGAACACTAAAATAAACATAAAACATACCCATACCAATAAAACAATAAAATAGATGCAGGTAAAAGACAGGTTAAAAAGGTTAAAACAATAAAAACAAGATAAAACAAATCCATAAGACAACCATAAAACAAACAAACTAGTGTCACCACTCACTCCTGACTAAAGGCTAGGGAATAAAAGTGTGTCTTCAGACGAGACTTTAAAACTGCAAGTGATGGAGCCTGTCTGACAGGAAGTGGAAGGTCATTCCAGAGTTTTGGGGCCAGGACTAAAAAGGCTCGATCACCTCTGGATTTACGTTTAGTCTTTGGAACATCCAGCAACAGCTGATCTGAGGATCTAAGGGAGCGAGATGGGACATATGGCTGCAGGAGTTCAATCAAGTAACAAGGAGCACTGCCATTAAGAGACCTAAAAACAAATAAAAGAAGTTTAAAACTAATTCGCTGGTGAATCGGGAGCCAATGAAGCGAGGCTAAAACAGGTGTAATGTGCTCCCTCTTCTTGGTTCCTGTTAAAAATCTGGCCGCTGCATTTTGGACCTGATGGAGTCGGGAGATCGATGCCTGGCTGATTCCTGAGTACAGTGAATTACAATAATCCAATCTGGCTGTTATGAAAGCATGAATCACTGTTTCAAGATGGGATTTTGACAGAAACAGCTTAATCTTAGACAGACGGCGTAGGTGGAAGAAACAGGATCTAACAACTCCGTTCACCTGACTGTCCAACTTTAAAGCAGCGTCTATCCTCACCCCAAGGTTGGTGATGATGGGCTTCTCATGAGAGGCCAGGGAAGAAAGATCAACACAGTGAGGGGGGTCGAGTCGGCTACTGGGTCTAAACACAATAACTTCAGCCCTTAGTAGGCCCTTCTGCAAGTCAAGAGTGTTTGAGCTGGTCCAGTGTTCCATGACCAGGACTTTCCCCTCCATCATGGACCTTTATAGGGAGGTTTAGGAGGAGGATATCCCTTATAATTGGATCACACCCTCTGGCTATCTTTATTAAAAGTAAGACTGTCTCCCTAGTTGTGTTGGCACACCAACAAAGACAGTCCAATAATAACTAAGGCCTTGAGGAACTTGGGAGTATCTCATCTACTATAGTTTGTTATAATAAATTATAGCAATTTTCTGACAACTTCTTTCCTTCAGGTGCCAGATGCCATCAAGGCTCAGTACCAGAATCCTCCCCCCATGCTGCTTCCTGCAGGGATTCGCCAGCTGGAACTGATTTGTAGTGGCGTTCCTGACCATCAGCCCTCTAAGCACCTTACTACCGAGGCTGAGCAGGACGAGGTGGGTAAATGGAAGATGTAACTGATACCAGTAATCACTTTCTAGTGACTACATTCTGTGTCAAAATATTCAAAGCACAACTTAATCATACATGTACTGTATGTCTGCATTAGATGGTCAGGAAGCTTCACTGACCTGACTGAAAACAATGCTACAAATAATAAACTGCCAACTAAAGCGTAACAAGTAGTGCTGTCAGATTTAACGCGTTAATTGCGTTAATTAATTTGGAAGACATAACGCGTTAAAAAAATTTAATGAAATTAACGCATCTTGTGTTTGAAGCCAGGCGGAGCGCTTGTCAGCATCAGATTTCCTGCAGCTCCCGTCACAGCCCGTGTCCTCCCTCCCACCCGCCCCTCAGATCTCTTCAGTTCTGTCTCCCCGGTAGCAGAACTCAACTCTCCGCTCCTTCCACCGTGAAAACCGAAAGTAATCCGCGGTGAAACTGGACGGTCTCTAGTCTTTAAGGTTTATTCCTGCTCCTTTCTCGCCGTACGGTCCGGTTCAGTTCAGTTCAGCAGTGAGCAGGTGTTACGGGTCCAGTCCCGGTCTGACACCGAGGTCCGAGCGGACGGAGGTGTCAGTTCAGCTCGGTACGAACCCAGACCCTACCTCTATCTGAAAAGCAAAACCAGTACAGAACCGAGGCGATCCCATTCCCACACTAGTTTTTAAACAATAGAGACCTGGGTGCTCATTTATAAAACTTTGCGTAGAATCCTTACTAAAACTTGCTTAAGCTCAGCCAAACAATTTCAGGTACGCAAATTCCATTTCCGATTTATAAAACCCTGCGGACGCACAGATCCACGCATTTCTGCTTTATAAATCGATGTCAGACCTAGAACTGCGCTCAGCTGTTTTTGGGTCAGAACCCTCCTCCTACACACCCACATTCTGCCATATACGGTCAATGCTAAGTACCTCATGAGTAATTGCATATGCATAAACCGGTGGGTTTCTGGCTTTTAACAGTAAATCGTCACAACGGAGAGGTTTAGGAAGCGTAATTTTACAGAGGCTGAAACTCGAGGTGCTTGTGGTGAAGTGGATGGACGGAAAAATGTTTTATTAGGTGGTGAAATGTGACGAATTACGAACACGGAAGTGCTCCGAAAGACGTCTCGCTGCAGTGAGTCTGCTGTCAGTCTGACAGAGAGATCGATCAGGATCCAAGATCTAAGAGAAACGTTTAATGACAACATTTAATTTAATCCAAAGGGGAAGACACGTCATGTTGTTCATCCTATCAAACAGTCAACCTGTTGGATAAAATAATCGCTGGTTGAAACCCGAGAACGGCCGGTGACACCGGGTTTTACTGGTTCCGATGGTTCTGTTGATCTAATACTGGACCCAGTTGATCCATAGGATGCTCTAATGAATCTATCAGCTGATCGATCGTCCAGTCATTGTCTAGGAATCTCTAAAAACTCTCTCCCTTTCATCCGGAGTCTGACTACTGGCTGAGCTGCGCAGCGCATCCAGTGCATTACGCACAAGTGTCCCTGCAGGATTCCTAAGTCTCAGAAATCATAATTAATGCACCAATAAGTGCAGTTTGTTATATAATCTGAAGACGACTGGATAAACATAATGGGATATTTTTCGAAAATGCGACATTTAAATTTTTATTCTTTTTAGAGACGGATTGTTGGTTCTGTGTGCGCGAGAGTCTACAAGTCTTTAATTGTGTCATAAATTCAACATTTTTTCATCTCACCTGCTTCTCTGACTGGTTTCACGTCTCCAACATGTGCTTAAGCAAGGTCTAAAGTTTGCTTAGAGTTGCGCACATTTTTCCGTTACGTTTTCTTTTATAAATCCCAAATTTTGCGTAAAAAGTGACCTATGCAACTTTTTGGCCCATTTTGTGCGTAAGCAAGTTTTATAAATGAGCACCCTGACCCGGACCCCTCATTGAAAAAAGACCGTGGGTCAATTTGAACACTGCAAAAAATGATTCTCTCATATTGTTTCCACATGTTGGAAATCTTTTATTATTATTTTAAAACAACACCCTTCTGAAATTGTACATAAAATAAACAAATAGATTCATAAAGTACTGTATTTAGGGTCTGTCCAGTTTTAGTCAGGAATTTTTGTTTTTCAACTGTTTTGAACTGAAATGCAATTTAAATGCATTTTTTTCATCAATTATAAAAGCTTTAAAAATGATTTTTAAAAACATTTTGGCATATTTCTTGGTTGGACATTGTGAACTGCATGTAATTTCATTTTTCTGAAAAGAAGTAATTAAATGCAATTAATCGCGATTAATTTCTTTCAAATCTGCGATTAATTAGTAAATTTATTTTAATCGACTGACAGCACTAATAACAAGCCAACATGATTCTCAGACTCACAGTTCAAAGCAGTTACTTTTTATTTTTCACAAATAAAGTACACACATTTAAAACATATGTACTGTAAGGAAAGGGTATTTAAAAGTAACACAAATTAATAAGTTAGAAAGGTCTTAAATCTGAACAACAGACGCTATAAAATAAACACAGAAAGGTAAAGGTGCATACAGATCACACATCACTTTTCCCACATTTTGTTCTGTTACAGCCTCATTCCAAAGTGGATTAAAATCTTTTTTTTCTCAAAATTCTATACACAACTCTAAATAATGACAACATGGAAAAAAAAAAGTTTATGTTTGTTTTTTATTTTTGCAAATGTATTTTAAAAAAGCGAAATCTGATGTCCATCAGTATTCAGTCTTTACCATGAAGCTCAAACTGAGCTCAGGTTCATCCTGTTTCCACTGATCATCTTGAGATGTTTCTGCAGCTTCATTGGATCCACCTGTAGTAAATTCAGCTGATTGGACCTGATGTGTAAAGACACACACCTGTCTCTATAAGGTCCCACAGTGGACAGTGCAGGTCAGAGCACAAACCAAGCATGAAGTCAGAGGAACTGTCTGTAGACCTCAGAGACAGGATTGTCTCTGTGACGTTACAGAAACATTTCTGCTGCTTTGAAGGTCCCAATGAGCTCAGTGACCTCCATCATCTGGAAGTGGAAGAAGTTCTAAACCACCAGGACTCTTCCTAGAGCTGCTGGTCATCTACACTGAGAGATCAGGGAGAAGGGTCTTAGACTGAAGCCACTCCTTAGTAAAAGGAACATGGCAGCTGACCTGGAGTTTACCAAAAGACACCTGAAGGACTCTCAGACCATGAAGAACTAAATGATCTGGTCTGATGAGACACAGGTTGAACTCTTTGGTGTGAATGACAGTTTGAAGGAAACCAGTCAGCGCTCATCACCAGGACAACAGCACCCCTACAGTGCAGCATGGTGGAGGCAGCATCAGGCTGTGGGATGTTTATCAGCAGCAGGAACTGGGAGACTAGGATAGAGGGAAAGATGAATGCAGCAATGAACAGAGACCTCCTGGATGAAAACCTGCTCCAGAGAGCTCTGGACCTCAGACTGGAGCCACGCTTCATCTTTCAGCAGGACGACCACCCTAAGCACACAGCCAAGATATCAAAGGAGTGTCTTCAGGACATCTCTGTCAATGTCCTTGAGTGTCTCAGCCAGAGCCCAGACCTGAATCAGTTTGAACGTCTCTGGAGAGATCTGGAAATGTTTGAACCAACGCTTCCATCCAACCTGGTGGAGCTGAAAGAGGAATGGACCAAACTGTCCAGAGAGAGGTGAGACGAGCTGGAGGCATCAGATTCACAAAGACTGGAGGCTGGAATGGCTGCTGAAGGAGCATCAACAAAGTACTGAGCAAAGACTGAATACTGACGGACAGGTGATTTCTGGTTCAATACATCTGCAAAAATCTCAAAAACCTTTTATCGTGTTGTCATTATGGGGTGTTGTGTGTAGAATTTTGAGGGGAAAAAAGATTAAATCCATTTTGGAATAAGGCTGTAAGTAACACAAAAAAATGTGGGGAAAGTGATGCTCTGTGAATACTTTCTGGATGCTATGTATAAAGTGCTCTTTGTTAAAAAATTAGATCACATGTTTTTGTGAATCGTGATAAATATATTTTCTACTGTCACCCCCACTAGGTTCTTAAAATAGACTGATGTTCCTCTAAGTCAGTGGTTCCCTAGGGGGCGCGGTGTAATTGCAGGAGGGTGCAGGATGTGTAAAAAAAAAAAAAAAAAAAGTTGTAAATTCAAGGGGGGCCCAGAAGTAAAACATTTGGGAACCACTGCTCTAAATGAAATCCTAATCTTTCTGTATTCTATATGATGACTACTTTTCTTATCAGAGTTAATGCATAGTTAACAGTAACAATGGTTCTGTGTTGAACAGTGGCTTCAGGACATCATCGCTCTTCAGTGTAGCATCATGCGACACCTGTCCATCAAACAGAAGGTTGATTCTGCAACAATTTCAGCAGAGCTGGACAGCACAAAAACACATGTTACACCAGAGGACATAAAAACCAAGCTCTCTGGAGAAAGGACTTCCTCCACTGACCCCTCCTTTAAACCTTGCAGTATACCTGAAAACCCCCAAGGGGCCTTAATTTCCAGAGACACCCTAGCAGAACCGGTTGTTTGTAAATGCAGCGTGGAACCATGTCAAAACTGTAGGAAAGCTAATGGACCTCTGGCAGAGCTGCAGCCTTCCAAAGCTAATGGACCAATAGACTGTAAGAGTGTCTCAGACTCATGCAGGCAGGCAGAGCTGCAGCACAGACTGAAGCCTAGTGCATCACCCACACACTCTGTGCCCACCTTTGAGCTGATGAACCACATAGGAACTGAAATGGTTAAAAAGGAGCCAGAGAGCACAACTGGGGCCTGTGCTCAGAAAAACTGCCCTTCTGGCCCTACAATATGGCCCCCCGGCAGCCAACAGAATCACAGGAGACTGACCGAGCTCCAGGAAGAGTGTATGAGCAGAGACGAGAAGCCCAGCTACTCCATCATCAGCAGTTTGTCCTCAAACACACCGAAAGCCAACCAAGAACACGACTCGGCAAAGCTGGAGCCATCGTTGCCAACTCCAGGTAAACTTTACCACAGTTAAAGGCTTTGAAGGTCCGCAGATCATCTCATGCATCAGTTTATAAGGGAACTTTTGATATTTACATTCAAATAATTTTTGATTCACACAAAGATGTGTATATATTGACCCTTTGTACGTGATGTCACACTGCTGCTGTGCACTGCTGTGATGGTTGGCAAAAAGCACTGTACACACATCAAGACTCCAGTGAAGCTAGTCAAAACGAGTCAGATTGTAGTCTTTTATTGCTTTTTAATTGTACTGATTTCAGCCTAAAATGTGGAATCTTGCTGTGTGGTCGGTTGGACGACCTGACCGAGGCCTGCTGCTTTACATCAGTGGTCACTCATTACTGACCCATCCTTCTTTAAAGACACCCAGGGCTTTAGGGGAGCTTCAGACAGACACTGGCTGTGATGGACCTGAAATAAAAATGCAATGTGTTTATATAATTTATTTAATATTGATAATCATCTATTTCACTGCAGTTGAAGAGGAGTGAATTTGTATAGCAACTAGGTGCTTCACAAGCTCAATAACAGAAAAGTGGACGTGTTTATGTTGTGAATTTGTCTGTCTGTTAGTAGGATTACATTTTGTACACTTAAGGGATTCATTTGCGTGCATTATAACCTTTAACCTTGACAGGCTGTGGATAAAACGTTCCCTGTTTCAACCATTGATCCAGCTGGTATTGCTGCCAGGTTGCTTCGAACCTGTTAGTTGTGGTTTGTGGCTATAATTTTGTTTTCGATTAGGTTTATTACGGTTACATGTGTTCATTATGGCTATTTAAAACAATCCATAGTTTTTATCTCTTTTCAAACACAGGTAACTTGTTTACATGTAATGTGTTACATATAAACATCCGAAACATCTAAACATACGAAACCTACGTGAAACTAAAAACATGACAAGTGGTTAAAAAAGTGGACATTTAAATGACAAAATTCTGTAAAAAGTACAAAACCTCAGCTGGTGAAAGGCAGCGTTGCCACAGCCGGTATCCATGACCATAGACGTCATCAGTTTGCCTTAAGGCATGTCATCAGTAAATAAAACTTTTAATATATCAAAAACAGAACTTTTAATAGCACACATGGGTACAAATAAAGCACTAAAAAGTAGACTCAAAAACCATAACAGCACAAACAAAGCAGTAACCACTCCAGCTGTTTGCCTTGATTTTTGATGTGGATGGGGGTCAGCTTCACTGAGCTGCTGCTGAGCAGTATGGGAGATGTATAAAGAGCAGGGGTCTGCAGCCTTTACAACTGAAAGAGCCATTTGACCAGCTCTCCTAATAAACATGTTTTGTAAAGAGCCACAGAATAAACTTGACAATTAAATTAAGAATTTATGCTCCAATGTGGTGGGATTTTTTCCATTAGAAATGTTTAAATGCTAGACAAAATGAGAAAATGTTTGCCCCCCTGAATATAATAATACAATACCCACAACATTAAAACGAATGCTGCTGACTACACTGTTCATAACATTTTAGGTTTGTACAAATACTTTTTTCACATTTTAAATTCGGTAAAGGAAATCAAGAGCTTTGTTTACAGAAGCTGAATTTAAAAACTGTTACAAGAAAAACCTTGAAGAGCCTGTGATTTTTTTTTTTGTACATATTTCTATCAACGTTTCCTGTGAGTTGGGGGTCGTTTTGTTGACCATGTGATGTGTTCATCTTTCACAGACCCAAAAACTGGTCCTGCTTCCATCACTAACTTGTCCTCCTGCATAAACAGTGTGAAGGAAGACGGGGGTGAGTCTACTCACATGGATGATGTCTGTAATGATCCAAGCAAGGGGTTTAATTCCCTGTGTGTGTGTGATGTGCAGGGATTGAACTGGACAGACTGGACTCGGAGCTGATCAAGATGCTGGCTTATCAAAGGATACAACAGCTGTTTCCCCCCAAAGGCACTCCACCACCTCCAACAGCCACCAGCGCTACCTCCAAAGTCCCCTCACCCCATCCCGACAGTAAGACCCTGATTCACCTCAGATGCTGGCCTGTGCTGCTGTTAGATTCGGTGTTTGATAAGAGCGTATTTCTGGGGGTTAAATGCTGCAACATGTTGTCTCCAGGACAGAAGAAGGTACAGGCTCGAGCTGTTTTCTATCCTCTATCAGGAAGAGGAGGAGCTGTCAGCATGTGCTACAGGACTTTATACATAGGATCAGGTAGGAGGGTCTCAAATGATTGTTATGGTTTAACTTGTGTTGTTTTACCTAAAGTCTACAGTTGTTGCATATTAGTGTTTCTTAACCATCTTTATGTACAACTGTGACCATTTTAATCCATACCGTTAATCCTCGGGATGGAGAAACAAGCAGACAGTATTTTTGGAGCGAACTGAAACTGTTTTTTAGCGGTTGTTGTGCAAATATGTAGTTTTTATGAGAACAACTCACTTCCTGTTTTGTGTGAAGGTGCTGACATGGACGTGTGCCTTAAAAACTACGGTCACTGCAACTATATATCTGGGAAACATGCCTGTATTTTCTATGATGAGGTATGAGCCTGTACAGGTGTGTTTGCAGCACTGTAGGGGTGTTGTGTGCGTGCTGCTAACCTGTGTGTTGTTCCTTCAGAACACCAAGCATTATGAGCTGCTCAACTACAGCGAGCACGGCACCACGGTGGACAACGTGCTGTACTCATGTGACTTCTCAGAGAAAGCCTCTCTGTCTTCACCCAGTGGCCTGGTGGCCAAGGTCCAAGGCATCATCCGTAAGTGCCTTTAATTTTGTTGAACTCAGCTCTGGTTGCATTCTCTTACTTTACTGTTCTTAGTTTGGTGGTATAAAGTGCTGTTTTATACGATGCAGGTGTAGAAACACTTCCACAAAGGAAATGCCTGTTTGCTCCTCTTCCCACCGTTAGCATTAACATCCTTCATGATTGCATGTGAAAAATGAATTTTGAGTAAAGGTAAACCTAAAGGTTCTTGCTGTAGCAGGAAGGATATTGTGTGTTTCAGTGGATCTGATGAAGACTCTTACTGAGTTACTGTCTGGTGTAGAGAATTGCTTTGGGTTGTGCGTCATGTCCTTCAGTTTATGAAGCGTCCTCCTTTTTTTCAGTCGGCTCTAGAGGCTCCAGAACAGAACCAGTCATTTGTTTAGGATCACTGGTTCTGATGCTGCAACCCCAACAGATGACAGCACTCCCCACAGCAGACTTATAGAAGATGCACTACTCACAAAAAGTTAGGGGTAGCTGGCTTTCTGATGAAATTTCACTATGAAACTACAATTCAATCTTAACCTTTACAGGAACTTGATGTGACCTCTTCTAGACTTTTGAAACATGTTCAATGTTTCAGTAGTTTTTACACAATTAGCCGTTTTCTACACAGCGTTCCACATTATTATGCAAATGATATTTTTCTCATTTACCTAAAAAATTGATGTAAATAACAGTCAGCATACTTTTCATGTTATCGATTAGGAGTTCAGTTCAAATGTTATTGAACAAACCTAATGATAACAGTATTTTTTTATGTAAAACTTTCAATGCACTGTTCCAAATTATTAGGCACAGTAAGTTTCAAATCACTTTATAGGTTGTAAATAACTGAAAATTGTAATTTTGTTGTGTTTGCAGTAGAGGGCTGCACGATTCTGGATAAAATGAGAATCATGTTTTTTGTGTGTGTGAGTGCTTAGAATTGAGATCACGATTCTATCACGATTTTTGCAATATAAATATTTTTTGCACTTATCAATTTCGTCACAGCTGACACTGAACATAAAAACAATAAATGTCTCTCTCGTCTTCTCCTTTGAATAATTTTAACAATAATAACAATTTTAAACTTTGTCATTTGAGGGAGAAAGGGGAGCGCTTGTTTTCATGCAGATTACGTCCCAGATCAAATGCGGGACAATCGTCGTCGTCTTTTTGAAAATGAGATTGCATGAGCTTTTAAACATTCTAACAGGTCACGTTACATTTTAACGTAGGACCTCTTATTTGATAGCAGCTTCACAAGTCTGCATCCATTGAACTTGTGAGTTTTTGGACAGTTTCTGCTTGAATTTGTTTGCCAGATGTCAGAATAACCTCCAGAGCTGCTGTTTGGATGTAAACTGCCTCCCACCCTCACAGAGCTTTTGCTTGAGGCTCCAAAGGTTCTCAATAGGATTGAGGTCAGGGGAGGATGGAGGCCACACCACGACTTTCTCTCCTTTTATCCCCATAGCAGCCATTGACGCAGAGGTATTCTGTGCATTGTCGTACATGAAGATGACTTTATTACGGAAAGCATAGTTCCTTCTGTACCAGGGAAGACAGTGGTCAGTCAGAAACTCCACAAACTTTGCAGAGGTCATCTTTACACCTTCAGGGACCCTAAAGGGGCCGGTCAGCTCTCTTCCCATGATTCTGGCCCAAAACATGACGTTGCAGCCTTGTTGGAACACAGTGGCCGTCCCCCACCCATTCTGATTGTTTTTGATATACTTTGTAGTTTAGTCCTATCATAAATAGATATACTGTGTTGGAGCATAAACATTATTTACATGTAGTTATTTAGAAAATGACTTGCTGCTGCTGTTGGCAGTGATGTGTGTGAATGTGATGAAAACATTAAACTGCTGCTTCTCTACAAGTGGTTTTCATTAAAAAAAAGAAATGTGATTGTTGGTGTTACTACTGGTTTCCTCCCACTCTGCAGGTTTCAGCCCTTTTTAGACCTGCTGTCTCTTCTGTGTGTTCAGGTCATAGCAGGAAGCACGAGGAAGACGAGGGTCCTGGGTCCACGCAGGGCTGTTTACCAGTGGGTGGGGTGATGAGCAGCCAGCCTCAGGGTGGTGCTGAGCAGTCATGCAGCTGTAAGGCGAGCAGCTCCAGACTGATTGGAGGCAGCGGGGCGGGCTGGGAGGGAACAGCCCTCCTTCACCACGGCAGCTACATCAAACTGGGCTGCCTCCAGTTCGTCTTCAGCATCACCGAGTTTGCCAGCGAGGTGCCCAACGAAGAGCACAAGGCTCCGCCCACTGCGTCCTGCACCCGCAGCAGCAGTGCAGCCTGCTTTGGCCCAGCTTTCACCTCCACACCACCACCCAGCTCCGCCACAGCGAGCAGCCCCTCCAGCCAGGACGAGGCTGACTCTGAGTCTGCCCCCCCCCACCAAGTGCCCGTACTGCGCTCTAACTCTGTTCCATAACCACACAGGAAGGCACCCTACACCCTATTTTTCTTTGCACCTTCCACGTTATGATGAAGGGAACACTGCACAACTGGATGGCCAACAGGGAAAGGTTTTTTCTGTTGTAATGGATTCAATCTTTGCATGATCTTGAAGTATTATTGACAATCTCTTCTGTTTGTGAATGACTGACAGTAACATTGTGTTCACTTCAGACTTTTAGGACTTTGAGCCCATATTATTTACCTGTGCTCAATATTACTTTTTGCCAGTATATTAGTTATGTATGATGTAACTTTATTATGTCAGTCAGCCCATTTAGCACAGAGCTTTTTATTTTTAGTATTATATTCCATACATTGTACTTTCTTTTGCTGCTTTTGCACCACAGGTAGCTAAATGTATGACGACATACATGCTTACACACTATATGTAAACTTTATGTAAATATCTTTAATTCGGTGCTTCTCGGTTGGAGGACTGCTGGATTTCATGTAGATTTACCATTTATTGGTTTTTAACTGTACAGCTAATGGACTTTGTGATACTGTGTAGAGTACCTGAAGTTTTGTGATAAGTCTTGTTCTAAGTGTGTATTTTCTGCTGTAGTCCATTTGTAAATACTGTAATGTTTTAGCACTCATTTTAACATCATGTGCTGCTCTGTATATATGCACTCTTTGACTGTACCTGCTCATCTGTTAAAACCTGTAAATACAGAAAGATTTTCTAATAACAAACTCAGTGAAGGTATTTTCTTTATTTCTGTTTTGGTAAAGAGGACTAGAAAACGACTACAGGGTAACGGAGATGTCGACATGTCAGATGTTGACTGAGTCTCAAATGAAAACATAGAATCAGGTTGATCACATTCATAAAACATGGAATCTGTCTTGATACAATAGTGCAGACATACATTTAAATCACCACAAAAACACGTTTACGTTATAAACAAGCTGACTGTGGACATGCACACACTGGGAGTTTTATTTTTTGGGTGAGGGGTTTACTCTGAGTCAGTGCTTTAAGTGGAAAAAAATAAGTGCCGGTACTCTCCTTATTAGTTCGAGATTATATATATAAATATACATCTCTGTATGTGTATATATATATATATATATATATATATATATATATATATAATCCTCATGAAAGAAATTCAGATTCACTCAGTCATCAGTTTAGTCACTAATGCTTCCCAATGCGTCCTCCCTTCAGACCTGTAGACTCCATCACTGGATTCTATTTGTCTAAAAGACAATTCAGGACAGGACACCTCTCTGTCTGTCCTCTCTTCTACACCTGGCCCATAATAAATGTCACAGGAGGTCTAGTGAAGATCTTCAGCTCTAGTCTAGTTAACTAGACCGTCAATTCTGCTCTGCAGACTTTGAGTCTGGCTTACCTCATCATCTCCAACACCTCTACTGTCTTCAGCTCTGCAGCAGCATGAGACTGGAACATTTACTAAACACCCTGAGATTTATACTCTGACATTATTACAGCCTTTAAATCTAAACTTCATCAGGTTATTATGTATAATAACTAGGGATGCTCCGATCACGTTTTTTGCTGCCGATCACCAATACCAATCACATCGATTGACTGTAAATTTCACATTGTAGTAATGATGGGGGCTAATGGTTACTTGATCTGTGGAAAATGAACCATAAATCTCCTTCATTTGGATAAAAATGGGTTTTACTGACTTTTTCTAGGATGAAAAAATACAAAAACTTGAAAGCACCTCTATCCATCCAGAAATCTATTGTTTATAGATATATATTTACAATACCAATAGAAATCTATTATTTATATATATATTTAAATAATTAAACATATATTCTTGAGCACAAGATCCCCATTAATTAGTTTGTGGTTGAAATAACATTTTGAGGAAAAATAGTTGTTTTTTTTACTGCTGTTCAGACACAGAAAGGTCAGCATTGTTTGACACTCTGGTCCATTTTGTGCCCCAAAAGAACGAACTTATAACTGACAATGATCTGATCATTACTAAAGAGTCTACCTGCTGCTCTCTCAGCTCCTCCTCCCTCCACCTGTCTGATCCACTGCGTCATGGCACGCTGCTCCTCTCCAGCTGCGTCATGACGCACAGCTTTCCTCTCCATAAGCGCACGAGCTCTCCGTCATTAATATTTAAATTATTGTCTTTTAATACCAATTTGAAGAATTATCTCAGCCCGAGCTCTGAGCCAACTGGAGCGGTCCGTTCAGGGGACGCGAGTCCCCGCTTTTCCTCTCTCATCCGGTGTTACACCAAATTCTGTCACCCTCCTGGACTCACTAAATACGGCTGACAGATGAGTTCTCTCATCCACCTGCGTTTCTCCTGCACCGCCACCGCGCTCGCCCTCCGCACCTCCCGCCATGAGCTGCTCGGCAACTACGGCCACCGGAAAAGCTCAAAATTATATTGACGTAATACCAGAAAAACTCCCGGTACGGACGGAACGCTGGAAATAAGTGCCGGTACGCTGAGGGGTCAAATTTAGAAGTCCCGGTACGGCGTACCGTTCCGTACCGCCCCACTTAAAGCACTGGTCTGAGTGTTTCTTAGCTCAACAGCTGATGGGAGATGCTGTTCTTGGTGCGTGAGGTCTTGGTTCTGACGGGTTGTAGCCTGCAGTTAGAGGGGAGCGGTTCTAAAAGTTTACCTCCAGGATGGAAGGAGGCAGCAGCAATCTTCCTGGTCCTGAAGGTCCACAGGTCGGAAAGAGACGGCAGTTTGAAGCAGACCAGGCTGAGGGAAGTGGTGAGGATGGATTCAGGTAGGTTGAGCTGCTTCAGCTACTGCAGGAAGTTCATCCTCTGTTGTGCATTTTAATTAGGAAGCTGATGTTAAGCTCCCACTTTAGGTCCTGGAAAGTGATCATGACCAGGAGGTGGAAGGATGTCACAGTCTCCAGAGGAGTTCTCCATGATGAGGCTCAGTGGGGCAGGGTTTTTCCTGAAGTCCACAATCATCTCCACTAGTTGACAGAACCGAGCTCCAAATTGTTGTCTCTGCAGCACGTAGCCAGACTGTTTGTTTAGTAGGTGGTCTGATCACCAGAGATGAGCCTGATGAGGGTTGTGTCGTCTGCAGACTTCGGAAGTTTGACAGACTGGTGAGCAGAGGTGCAGCTGTTACAGAGAGAAGAGAAGGGGAGAACCATCTGATGATCAGACGGTCTGAAATGAGCCTCACATACAGACTCCTGTCTGATAGAAAGTCAGTGATCCAAATTGCAAGATAAGATAAAGTTGACTGTTGAACCCATTTTTTCACATGTAATGATAGCTGCTTGGACAGAAGCTATTAAGATTTTATTAAGATGGTGTGCATACGATTTAGATTTGACCCCAAATCAACATGATGACATATTTAACAACTGGGTTTTAAAAGGCTTATCTGATTATCACTCATTTGTCCACAAGGGGGCACTCCAATCTTTTGAAACATTGCAGAGAAGACATGGATTAGACTCTTCTGATTTCTTCAGGCATGTTCAGATCAGACACTAGTTTAACCAAGATCTGAAAGGGGCTTTAAATAACCTAGGATTCATTAACCACTAAATCAGGAGCACAAATAAAATCATTTCCAGGTCATACAACAGCATCCTGTGGTGTAAAAAGACAGCACACACATATGGGATCACATCTATGACAGATCAGGTGTTCTGCAGAAACATGAATAGAGTAAACATGTGACTGCTTGAACACATACACTATGAATGTATTGTTACACTGAGTCATATTTAAAATGAGCAAAACAATAAGAGTTGTCTCAGGTCAGGTTTTGGGGGATGCTTCTTGTCCTTGAACTCACCACAGAGATGTCACCTCGCTCTGAGACGCCACATCACACCATCCCCATCCATGTTCTGAAAAGAACCACAGACACAAATCCAAATCCAACCACAACCATTAAAAAGCACATATTAAACTCTTGGTGAGGCAACTAAGGGGTGAACATTCACTGGAGTCTTCTGATCCAGTCAAGTTTTCAACAACACCACATTGGGACTTGTGTCTAAAGAATTATGTCTCGTTCTCTTTTCTTAACTAGTTTTAAAACCAAGGCACTTCAGTACATTTTGCCTGAGAAGGTGAGAGTCAGGGTTCCATCCATTAAAAACAGTTTATTTGACATAAACTGTACAGTGTAGCGGACCCTTCACCACACCCAGTCTCGGCTGCAATGACATGGAATTAAAATAGCTACAAAGTGTTGTTAAAAATACAACTTTTCTCCACATACAGAAGCATCCTCCTTCCTCCTTCTTTTACGTACCAACTCAGGCTTTTCTCAGTTCCAGCAGGCCTCCGTTTGGCACAGTAGTCGGTCCAAACCCCAGTCCTGAGCACCGCTGACTGGACTCTATCGACTCATCAGGGTGAAACATAGCACCAGGCTGGGAGCTGTCAGTGCAGCCAGGAGGAGTCACAGGCCCTCAGCTGTGATGACAAACCCAGGATGTGGTTAAAACCAGACTAAAATTCAAGATAGCATGGGCAACAGACAGCAAGGCAGAACATCTGTCCCCTCCAGGAAGTGCTGGTCAGCAGCGAACCAAGCCCTGAACTCCACATACTCTCTCTGATGGAACCAGCATTCAAGCCCCTTCATCTCTCAGGCCATCAGTGGAGACAGCAACAGGAGGACAAAGCTTTAGGAGGGATGGCAGTCAGATGGGGCAGACCCAGTCCATCATGCTTTCATAAGGTCCAGCAAGGTCACTGATTGACCAACTCCCTAATCAGGCTAAATAATGCAGCCAGTGGAAGACACAATGAGTTACAACTGGATCGAATGTATGGCCTGAATTTTGGTGGAAAAACACTCAGTGAAGCCTTAGAGATGGGGTGAGGAGCTCAGACATCCAGGTGGGACTCGGAGTAGAACTGCTGCTCCTCATCGAGAGGAGCCAGTTGAGGTGGTTTGGGCATCTGGTCAGGATGCCTCCTGGACGCCTCCATGGGAGGTGTTTCAGGGATGTCCCGGTTTGACCTGGAAACGCCTGGGGGTCCCAGTGGAGGAGCTGGCAGAGGTGGGGCTCTAACTCTGTTGTTAGGAGCACACCAGCCTTCTGATCGATTGGGTTTCTGCACTGATCAAATTGGAACAAGGTGAATGGATTTTTCAGTCCAAGATGCGACAAAACAAGAACTTGTTTTTTGTTCAGAGAATACCAGTTGAAAAGAGGAAGATAAAAAGAGATTTTATGCATCCTGTCACAGGATTTAACTTTTTTTTTCATGCATCCAAGCCCAAAATTCCACTTATTTTCTTGTAAGATGTTCTTATAACATGTAGCAGGCAGGAGACGCTCTGACCTGCTGGTTGCAGATAAAACCCTGCAAAACCATGTGCTTGTAAAGAAAGGTGGGACATATTCAGCTAGCTGCAAGATGTGACCATATCCTACGAACTCTCATTTTAACAACACATACATAGATTCATGTGTTCTGATCTTCAGCTAAAAGATGAATGACATCCACCTTGAAACAAATTCAGTAGTCATGTTTGATCCTTCAAGAGGGCATAGTTCATGTTTTCATGTAACTATATGCATCATAAGTGAATGAACAGATATAAACCTCCCAAAATATTAGTCCTTTGAAAATTCTTATTTTTCATTAAAAACACACTAAAAATAGTCTGAATAAGGAAGTAGGCTATAATAAACAAATTGGATATGCAAATATTAGAGTAAAGAAATAGGTTTTTAAACTATTTCTTTAAAATTTGCCTATGTAAATAAAAAAACTTTGGAAACTGTCAAGATTTTACAAAATGTTCCCATTTAAAATACAGTTGTCACAATTGTGTTGTGTAGGACACTGGTGCAGGCAAGCCACGGGCGCAGAAGGAGACAGATTAACAAAAAAGGTTTAATTCAAAGCAGAACAGGACTAAACAGAGGGCGATACCACGAGGACAGCAGTACAATCAGAGGACCGGAAATGAAAAGATAAGGGAGCTTAAATACACGAGGGAGGTCATTAGGGGAACAAGACACACCTGTGGAGGATTAGTGCAGGGAGACAGGAGGAGGAGCACAGGGAGATACAATGGGGAAAAAACTGGCAGAACTGGACACAAAGGGGGCAGAACATGACAACGGCAAAGTGATCAGAAAGTTAATAGTATTGCTTTATTAATGATAGAATGTTGTTGCCTTTCATCTGTTAAAGAGCAAATTGCAGGTTTTTGTTTTATTCAGATAAAATGCTGTCCAAAAATACTATTTGAAACTTTTATTGAGGATATTTTGTCTTACAATACATTTTTAAAAACCATTTCTGTGATTCATTTGACCAGTTTAAACCCTGTAAAATGATGGCAGATCGTTTGGTGTTAACAGTACCGTTTTGAGGTCTGTTGCTTTCAGATTATCAGATAAAGTGATGACAGCAGAGTCATCCTAACATTTTAATGAATCCACTGATACTAAAGACATGATTGATCACAAGGAGGTTTAAAATATCATTAGACCTTTGATTGTTTTCACCTCAAGATCTGCAACATCTAATGGTGGTAATAACTGAATTTATAACAATAATAGTTTATTCTTGTTGTCTAAATAAGGTGTAACGTTGTTTCCTTTACTCAGGAAGTGCTGCTGATATCAAATCAAAATGTTCGTTCTCCTCTAAAAGAAACATGTAAACAGCTGATGGCTCTCACTTAATTTTCCCTCCTTTTTAGTGACCAGATTTCTAAATGTCAAGTAAAGGCAGGACACCCTATCAGTAGCTCTGTAACCCACCAGTGTAGGTGTGGACTGAACCCTTATTTGTATTTTAGAAGGGTGATGGGGTCTCAGAGAAAATCAATTATTGTTGTTAAGGTAAAATTAAGTTTCTAATAATAATAAGTGAAGCTAAGTTAAGTTTATTTCAGTTTCAATATTTTAGTGTTTTTTAGTTTTCACTTTTATATTTTTTTTATTTGAATAACCCCCCCCCCCCCCC
>SSNR01000088.1:251203-302634 GCA_006937965.1 Callopanchax toddi | reverse complement strand
AAAACCCCCCCCCCCCCCCTTCAAGTTTTTATTTTTCTCCTTTGAAACTGAAGAAAACAAATTGAAAGCATGAAAAAAAGAAGGTGAAAAATAAACCTAAAACTGACTTTTTTTAAAAAAAATCTGAAGTTGAAAAGGAACATTTTTAATTTGGGAAAAGGTGACTCAAACTTTTTTTTTTTAATGAGAAAAACATTTAAAAAGTATAAACTGAAAATGTGTAAGCAAAATTATAAAAAACAAAAGGGAATTTCATCAATTTTCAAACTGAAATACACTTTTTATTATAAATACATGTTTTCATTTTTCAAAGTTCAACTTTTAATTTTTCAGCTTTTACATATTTTTCAAATAATCAAGCATAATGTCCCTGATTTACCTCTATAAACTGAGACTAGTGAGAATCTTACTGTCTTTTACCCTCCAGCTCAGTAGGTGGTGCTAGAGAGCCTTTCAGCTTGTTCTCGACTGCCTGTTGAGGCAAAGACGAAGCACTTCCGTTACAACAGTAGTGATAAAAAAGGGTTTAAAACGAGGAAGAAAACTACAATAAAATCAAACGAGAATAGTTTTAATATCTACAACCCGCGACACATTGGTGTGAGTTTACGACACCTGAGACTTCAGTAAGGACTGACCTCTGGAGGAGCGGAGAAGGAGGCTTAAAGTGGAAATGGCTGGCAGCAGACTGGAGAGGGTCGGGACTGTGTTCAGCAGGTAAACCACAATTTAACCAGCAGTTCATTAGCTAGTAATGCGTCACTAGAAGCGGTGATCGACTCAGAAACGACACAAGTCTTTTCATTTACACGAATTGAATTGACGATATTCACGAGTAGATTGTTGGGGTTAAATACTATTTGTTACAAATATTTTTGATGTGTGATTTTAACTAAACATCTGAAATCATCAAAATGTTTGTATTGGCAAAACACCTCATTGACATTTGTAGCAACCAGATAATAGAGTCTGTTCACACGGTATTTAAACATTCATACCTGCTAGGATGCACTGATACCAGATTATTTTCAAAATGAGTACTTACATTTGAGTACTTGCAGGTACTGAGTACCGATAAAAATACTAATAAATGCCACTGATCTAAGTTTGGTACATTAGAAAAAATAAGTCAAATACTAGTTTTGCTTTTTAAAAATTTGTTTTTAAACAAACAATGATTTTAATCTAAATTAGCAGGTCATGTTACAGAAAAACAGGATCTGTCAGCTGGTTGATTCACTAAAAACGTCACAATCAGTTTTTTCTTCTAATCTTAACTGTAAACAGAGTCCTAAAGGTCAGAGGTCAAACTAAAACTTAGGTCAACTCCAGAAAGATATCTCTCTCTCTTAGTTAGAAAATACTTTTTAAAAGGACTGTCTGCACTGGGCTGTAAAAGCCATTATATGGATTTCGGGGGGAAAAAAGGCTTTAAATGGCATTAAAGCATTAAATTTGATTATCTGTAGCATAAAAATGAATTCAGTAGTTTTTAATAAAATGTCTTCTATAGTTTTAAACTGTGATTAGCTGTGAAACTGTGTTTCTGATAAGTACATTTGCATAAACATGTGGAACCATTTCGTTTATTGCTTCTGACGGTCAGAAAACTGGATGTTTGAAACGAAGTAGCAGGCGCTGGACCAGGAGGAGGAAATGTTTGGACAGAAATCGAGGAAGTCAGGGTATGACTGCAGCCCGTTGATGGTTGAGATGAAGAAGGATTTTGCAGTATTTTAAAAAATGCTTGGTACAAATCTCACATGGACTGTGTGACAACCACAAATCAGCTGCAAGAGGCAGACAGCAGTTAACCGACCAGTTACTTTTTTGTGACCAACTTTGTAACGTGTTTAGCAACTACTGCAGACAACACAGCTGCAGCTGTAGTGAACACTACCAGTGGAACATTGAGCGCTCTTTGGATCTAATGTCACACTGCTGGTTGAGGTGCTCTGGTGTCTGAACGTATGGTGAGTGGAAGGGGACAGTTCTAACCAGGCAAAGAGGCACAGCTGAACCTTCTGTCAGTGTCTGAACGTCTGTAAATTTCAATGTGATTTATACAGGGGGCAAAAAAAGTATTCGGCAGCCACTGATTCTGCTTTTTATGTAGCCACTCCTTCGTTACCCAGGTTGTGTTTGAGATCATTGTCATGATGGAGATCCAGTCTCAAAGCACACAGCCAGTGGCCAGAGTTCCATTTCGGTCTCATCTGATCCCATAACATTCTCCCAGTCCTCCTCTGGATCATCCAGATGGTCTCTGGTGAACTTTAGATGGACCTGTGCTGGTTTAAGCAGGGGGACCTTTAGAGCACTACAGGATTTTAATCCATGATGACGTCTTGTGTTACTAACAGTAACCTTTGCTACTGTGGTCCCAGCTCTCTGCAGGTCATTGACCAGTTTCCCCATGTAGTTCTGGACTGGTTCCTCACTGTTCTCTAGATCATTTGTAACCCATGAGGTGAGATCTTACCTGGAGCCCCAGGTGGAGGGAGATTGTCAGGGATCTTGTATTTATTCCATTTTCTAATAATAGCTCCAGTGGTTGATCTCTTCTCACCAAGCTACCTGCCTGTTGTAGATTGGCTCATCCTGGTCTTGTGCAGGTGTACAGTTTTGTCCCTGAATGTGAAGGTTTTAATAATTGTGCACATTTATGATCACCAGGGTTCGAGACTTGATGCGTTCAGGAGTGATAAAGCCATCAGAGAAACCCATCTGGTTTGACGTTTACAATGCTTTCCCCCCCAAGAAGGAACCGTTGTATGTCAGACGACACACCAGACCATCTACCAGTAAACAGGACAACGTCCCTCAAATCTTCTACCAGGAGGATGCAGTCAGAGCGTAAGTGAGCTGCTGACAGGAAGTTGTTAGCAGCGTTTTTACTAATGAAGCGTTTTAATCTCAGGTCACTGGATCATGTCCACTCTGCAGCTTTGCAGAAAACCAGAAACAAGAGAAATGTGAAGAATTGATAAAGTTAGAGGTGAACAGTTCCGATGGAATTGGTCTGTTGGAACCAGTCCTAAATTCCATCCCTTTCTTATGTTGCAAACATTTATTTATCAGTATTTGCACATTTTTATTTTTAGACAATATTTAAAAGCCACTGTTCAATGATTGTTCAGTAATACTTTTGTCATCAACGGTAAATAAATATCGTCTAAATAATCGTGATCTTAATTTCAATCAAAATTATCGTGATTATCATTTTTGCCATAATCGAGCAGCCCTACGTTACAGGGTTATTGAAAAGTCACTCAGCCCCATCTGCTGCTTGTGTCCAGGATACTGCATTTTCAACTTCTGAGTAGGGCTGGGCACCGTAACACGGTACTACTATGGTACCGACCGAAAACCTTCGGTAGGTACCGGTACCGAAATTTTTTTTTTTTCGATACCTAGTTTTGATACTTTTACAATAAAATGTCCCTTTCAATGCGCCGCTCCAGCCCCGCTCTGATCAGCGCACACACAGGCTGAGGGACACACAGCCCCTCCCTCTGCTCCCCTCTCCCCTCCTCTCAACATGGCGAGAAAAAAAAAAGAAAGTGAGCCTGGAGAAGCAGAGGTAGATGAAGCGAGATCTCCCTCTCTTGTTTAAACACTCTCTGGTACTGACCGGACCGTCAGAACGGCCGGTTAAAGAGATCAGACCTGAACACCGTGTTTGTTCAGAGTAACCCCGTAGCTCTGTTTTCACCTGCTGAGGCGTCGGAGCTGCAGCCTCCTCAGGACGACGCAGAACACATGCACTGTTTTTTTAAATTGCATTTAAAAAATCTGCAAGGCCACGAGACATACTCGTTTTATTTAGGAGGATTTACTTTTTATTAGAGACCATGTAGGCTCTGTTATCATCAACGATGTGGAGGGTTTTCCTTCTCTGGTTCAGTTCTTCCTGTGCTCCCCCATCCTGGCTCCTCCAGAGTAACACTAGTTTCTGGTCGACCTGAATCCGTGTACTCTTTATTAGCAAAAAGGCAATAATGAAATAATGAAAACGGATCTGTTTTCCTGTATTTCTGATTGTTTTTCCATAACAAAAACCAAATAACTTACATCTGGATATTCAGTTTCCCTTTCAGAAACAAACAAAAAAACAAAAACAAAAGAAAGAGTTCATGGATTGTATGACAGCCTTAGTTAGTTCAAGAAGGAAGAGATAAATAAATAAATAAATAATAATAATAAATGCATAAATATGCCATAAAACTGTTTTTTTTTTGTTTTGTTTAATTAAATAGAACTTTAAGTACTTGTTATTTTCTCTAAGAATTATACATATAGGTATCGAAAAAAGTATCGTTAAGGTACCAGTATCGAAAACCAGGTATCGTTAAAGTAGTAGTATCGAAAAATATTTTTACGATACCCAGCCCTACTTCTGAGTCTCTGGTCCGGTGCCCTGGAGTCTCACAAAGTCACATATCTCATGAGGGTTAGGCTAACCCAATGTGGCTAGCTGTTATGCTAGCACTGGAGTGTTTTTAGCTCATGATTTCTGCTTTTTAAATCTCTCCCTGCTTGAACACAGCTGATTTCTTAGAATGAGTGATGAACCGCTCCAGTAGAAAGCAATGAAGGCTGAGGAGACATTTAACAGTTAGATTTAGGTGTTATGAGCAAAGACAATGCTAAAGTTTTTATGACAGTGACTTAAAACGGACACTAGGGGGTGCTCAAAACAAGCCAAAACTGTATAATGTGCCTTTAAAATTACTCGCATTTTTCCATCACGTTTTTTCTATAAATCACAAAGTTTGCGTAAAAAGTGACTTACTCAACTAATGTAAAGTTACTTCCACCATGCTAATATTTTGAACAGTTTTGAACTTTGTTCCTTGTTATCTGAAGTTATCTGAAGGTTTTGAGGATGTGGTAGATAAACTTCCACCCAGTGGTCCTGATGATCTCCGTTATATTTTAGTGATATAAATTTTAGTAGTGCTCATAAAGCTTTGTCCTGCCTGTTGTTATAATTAACATTCTGTCTTCCAGGTGGTTCTACCAGCATTATGGGACTCCCGGCTCCCGGCTCCTCAACCTCTCCAGTTCAAACTTTGTGTCTGTATGTCAGAGGTGAGTTTGGCAGACTTTTAAATCATTTCTTGACTGTTGGTGATATTAAGGTTCCCAGTGTTACCCCCTCTAAATTTAGATTTTGTGTTCCTTTGGCTTTTATTTTGAAATCACAAGAGGTAGTGGGTGAGTTTAACTAAAATAAACGGTTTCATATTCGTTTTTTTCTTTCTCTGCTCCTTCAGGTTTGTCCTCAAGTACACGGAGTTAAAGAGCCACAGTGAGCTGGAAGACGTTGAATTGTATGAGATGGCTGGGAAGGCTTTACTCTCAGAAGGCATCACCCTCAAAAAGAGAGCACTTCATCCAGTACGGCTCATTCTAACTCATGTATACTGACAGCACAGACGAGCACATCTTATCCTGCTAATACTTAAAATCCCTACTTGTAATGCAGATGATCCTAGCACACAAATTACTCATGAGTTGCAGCTACAGGAGTAAGGAAATAATAAAAGCAGAACATTGTGAGACTCATCAGAAGGAGGTTATGTGTGACTATTTAGATATATTTTTTAATGAATCCTTTTATTCTGCAGGTGGAGGCGTCCAGTAAGTCGATGTTGGAGCTAAAACTAACAGACATGATGGCGGAGCGGCACTGAGTCAGAGTGAACACATGAAACGGCATCATGGGACGTCGGCTCAGGATTTCTCTACATCACAGGGCAGCTGTTCCTGAAGCTTCTATCCATGTTTACCAAGTCCTGTTTCCCTCTAATTCATACAAGAAATGGCTACAAGTCGTACTGTCTCTGAACATAAAGTCACTCGGTTCTAAACATTGATGTGGTGGTTTTAATTTTTTACAGAGTATATTTAGTCTCATGTCTACGAGACCTGATTCTGAGTCTAGTGAGAACAGCAGAAACTACTCAACCTTTAACCATTTGTGAATTTCTCAAATGCCTTTTTATCAGACAAAGTATCAGTGTATAACAACACGTCAAGATTTTCTCCCTGAGCGTAAGATGATAAACAACTGGCTGCCAAAACCAACAACACAAGTACATTATATGTTTGTAGGTTGTAAGTTGTAGGTAAAGAAGTCTTTTTGCTCTTGTTCACCCAATCAAGTGATGATGTTCCAGGTAACGGTGTCCTCAATACTACATACATGTGATATTTACAGCCTAGTAGTAGTAGTAGTGTCAAACCTGCCATCATGGGTCTGAAGAAGGTCTTTCATCGGTTTTGGATGTTTATCATTCCAAATAAATAAAATAGTGATGGAATTCAGAGATTAAAAAAAAGGATTTGGGAATCAGAAAAGGGAGGCGTAGAAATGTTGGAAGTAGCATCATTTATTCAATGATGATGTTCGTCTGCATTGTTCTAGTGAGGGAAGGAGATTCTTTTTAACAGGTGATTAAATAGTTTTGTGACACATCCCAAGATAAAGTGATCAGCGGCCCACTGCTGGAAGGGGCCCTCAAAAAGCTTGAAATGAAAAAGCTTTTTCTAGTGTATTTAAAAAAAATATTTCTAATTGTATTGGAGGAAGCTCCTTTTGGTCAACATTAATCACCACCCTTAGATGTTATGGATCTAAGAAAATCAAATCAATGTTTAACCATTTCCTTGTGATCAGTCAGGACTTATTTAGTATCCATGGACTCCTTAAAAAGAGTTGTTTGAAATTAGGAGACAACAGCTTTCTTAACAGCCTCAGTTTGAAAAAATAGCTACTGATGGACATCCTAGTTGGAACACTGTGTTTGTTATGACCAACTGCAACTTGCACAGAAGTTTCATAACAGAACACCACATGGGTTCAGACTGGGAGCGCCGTTCCTCCCAGTCACGTCCCTCCAGGTCACACTGCCGTTGCCCACATGAGCATTGAAGTCCCCCAGCAAGATAATGCCCCCAGCTGGAGCACCATCTAGCTGCACGTGTCCCAGGGACTCCAAAAAGAGTGGGTACTCTGAGCTGCTGTTTGGTGCATCATCCTAAACAACAGTCAGGGCCCATTTCTCAACCCGAAGGCGCAGGAAAGCTACGCTTTCATCCCACAGGGTGAATCCATTCTGCTGACCCCTAGTGGAGTGATTATGTACTGCCTAAGATGATTACTATGCATTCCCATTAATGGCTTTGTCTTTTGCTTTTCCCCCTTAATTTTTTTAAATTCACCTAAAGTCTTATTTGTTTGACTTCAAACTCTTAACGATAGGGGGTTTAGGTCATTTACACACATTTATTATATCCAATTGCATATTTTTCCATCCAAAAGTTACCAAAAATAAATATTAAGTAACAATTATGCAAAATAAAGGAATATGATTCAAGGAGCCAGTTTACATCTAAAGCTGCAGTAGCAGCATTGTCCTGTAGAGGGCAGTGTTGATTTATCAGCCTAACAAAGAAATGGACTTTGTTTTAAAGTCTTTTCTGTAATTAGATTGGCATGTAATTTGGCACATTAATTTTTAGACACGATTAGAATTTTATTTCTATCAAAATTATTTTTTTTAAATGAGCTAAAACCTAAGCTTCAGCTGCACTTGGGATAAAAGTACTCCTCACAAATATATATTGTTAGTCTTTTGTTTTTAATATGCTGACATTATGTTTGAGCCGAATAACTGTTGCACTTCTCAAAATATTAGTAGGAAGCAGCATGAGAGAGACTTTTTCTATTCTAAATCATAGAATATGTTCCAACAGAGTCCCTTCTCTTGACATGGTGTTTTCATTTACCGTAAATTGGCACATTTATAATGAAAAACAAATAAGCAGCACTTCACATCTGGACACTGGAGTTTCTTTGCATATTGCTAATGTTCACGTGGAAGTGTTTTTCTAATAATGGCCCTGTGCCTTCCTGCTCATTAGACCTTTGTCCCATTTTTTCCTCTACATGCATCACCTGAGTTCAAATTCCTTTTCAAAACAATCCTTTCCTAAAGATAATGTTATGTTTTGGCACAGTTTGAGAAAAAAAAGTCACTTCCTGCAAATTTGACTGTACAGTTTTTGTTTAGTTTTTTGTTGTTGGGGAGAACAGAAATGAATGTCTGGCTTTTCTTAGTGGTGGAAGTTTACCTCAGCTTTACTCAGGATGCTCTCCGCTTGCATGAGATGATAAAATGTGGAACAAACTGGCCCTTGCTTTTAAATATACCTGCGGAAAATTGGTGTTATGCAATAAAGGATGACTAAAAGTAAGTTACATGGCCAGTAAATATGTTATTTTCTGGTTATTGCTTTCTTTAAGCTCAGTTTTGAGAAGAGGACTGATCGTAGTCCAGCCATCAGGTCTAATTGTTTTTTCATTTAAATGGGTTGAACGTAATCAAACATTTTCAGTGCCTTTAAGCTTCTAGCAAGTCTTTGAATGTCTATTTTTCTACAAATTATGAGTTACAAACACTTCCTTCTATCTGAATGTGTTGGAACTCTGTCGCATCTAATGTTAAAAAAAACCAGTGAAGCCTTTATGTGACATAGTATAACTAAAGGGAACTGTGACTGTAGGTCTTGATCTGAAAACAGGGACCGTCTGATTACAATACCAGTATCTATAGTATTTTGAAGGACTAATTTTACAAACTGGAAGATGGGCAAAATCACAGTTAAACGGTTTAAAAATGCAAAGAAAAAAACTCACATTAAGTATCAATTTTATGTTTTATTTTCTTCAAACACATAACTATCTTTGATGTGAATTCTAAGCTTGTATTTTTGCACAAAAATGTATTTAAACACAAATAAAAGGCCAATTAAAAAAAATCTCAGTACCACTTTAAGAACACACTGATTTAAAAAGCTTTTATTTAGGTTACTAATGTGTTTTTCTACATTCACGTTCTAAATTAATAATATACACCTTTAATAGTTCAAATATGTTAGTTGTTCAAAGATTAAGATGTTCCTTTCAAACGTGATGTGGAATGGAAAGAAAAGGATTAATAGTAATGAATAATGAAATAGTTACCTATGCATTGCAGCTACTTATTAATGGGTTATAAAGTGTTCACAGCTTAACTAAAAAATTGGTTTTAACTGTTTATTAATCACAGTTTAGCAGAACAGAAGCTCATGCAATGTTTCAAATACACAATATTACAGATCTTAATAATGATGCATCAGTTTTATATAGCGCTTTTTATGTCACTCAAAGACGCTTTACAGAGTTGCATCATTCATTCACACAGTCATTCTCACCGGTGGTGGTAATTGACTGCAGACCTTCTTGTCTGAGTTTATATTTTGTTTTAGTATAACTTACTTATTTTTTAACGTTGTCTTGAGTCTTTATGTTGTGCTTTACTGTGATGAATATTCAAGCTTTTATAATAAATTCCTATAATTCTGGTGGAGATGTTCCCATGCTCAACGCAGTAACGTCCTCCCTCACCCTGTGACGTAATTAGGAGGAGGAGCTTAGCGTTTTATGGCTTATTTGTACCAAAGCTTGCTTCCTGTCTGAGGCTGCCATTACTGCGGTGAATGAAGAAAGAGTAGAGGAAAGCGGCACGGAGGGAGGGGCAGAGCAGCAGCATCGCAAGGTGAGGTGGTGAAGGAACTCTGCAGGAAGTATCCCAAAGTTTATTTGCCAAGCAAAGCATTGTGAAAGTCTATTTTTAAGCACTGAAAATGATTGGCAAAGCCATGTTATATAGAAAAAATGCTATTCCTTAAATTCAGCTTACCATGAAAGGGTTAGCCACTATTTCATCAGTTCCCTTCACTCTACTACTTGACCAAAGACCCCTGAACCAAAGTTTAGGAATGTAAAAAGTAGCTTTTAGTGTTTTGTATTGGAAGAAGAGTTCATGTAATCCCCATGAAACTGGTACTCTGGTAAAAGAAACTGGGAAAAGTTCTGCAATCATAAATGATGTGTTCAGGCTGTAGCTCTCTTGGGGTGGGGGGTGTAGTCAAAGTACATTTTGATGGGGGGCCCCACAGTCCATCTTGCCTAGGGCCCCCAAATACCTTGAAACAGCCCTGTTCCTACTCCTACACAAGAGGCAAGTAGTGATGGTAGCCTGCAAAAGAAAATGACAGACCCGTTTGTGTTTTCTGCCTAAAAACCTCGGTAGCCGACAGAATGAATCCTAACAAGTTAAAGTGGCACTGAGACCTCACACCCCAGTTACATTAACACGCCCCTGGACCTTTTTAAAAGAAAAGTTGAAGAATATCGCTAGTCTGGTTAAAAATTTGTTTAAAATGTTAAAAATTATTTGAGATTTTGAAAAAAAATTCGACATTTAAGTAGTGGACAGCTAATGTTTACAATTAATAAAAAAGCTTTGAAAAAGTTAAACTAAACTTTGAAATAGTTTTAAAGTGAAACTCATTTCTTAATTTGATAATCATATTTGTGATGCCAGAAACCATCCAGTAGTTTTTACAGATAAATAATTAAATATTCTCTGGTTCTATGTCAGATTTCAATTCAGGGGGGCGCAAATATTTTTCTTACTCTTTTACATACTCTTCTTCTTTACTCTTTCTCACGACAGAAAATAATTGGGAACCACTGAACTAAAGGGACGAGTCAGACTAACCCTAACTAAAGGAACCCATTTATGTTAGACATTTAACCCAGTCTGTTAGCTTTTATCTGCTTCATTCATCACAAACACAAAGATTTTCCACAGGAGGACATTTGATGTTTTTTTGTTTTATTAATTTACAAACATGTTTGACAATAAACAACATAATTCAAAGACTTACAAAATGTCCTTGTCCTACATTAAAAAACAAGAGTTACACAACAGGAGTGAAACACATCAGACCAAGATCTCTGCTGAGGAGTTCCTCATGAAAACTAAGCCTAGTAATAATACTCATCATTTCTGTTTTGCTTTTAACCGCAACACACAGACAAACTCATCCATTCTCATGTTCTCAATAAGAGCAGCCTGGTCTCAGCTAATTGTCCTGAAAGGCCATTCCTTTAATAATAATATGTATGGCATTTTGGATAAACCAGAGCAACAAAATAAACATATCTAATAAAGACTAATAAGATTTGAACTAAATGAAATGATTAATACTGCTTCACCTGCCTCTAGTTCAGGCTCAAACTGAAATGTGTTTTTTTCTTTAAAGCTACTCATGTAAATCATCAATAGTTAATATACATTATAAGTCATTTATTCATTTTAAAGTGAATAAAGTTGAAATTTGACATCTAAATGATGAAACAACCTGGAACATCATTGACCTGACGTAGTCCATTTGGTTCTGACTCTGAGTCTTCGTGTTTAGAGAAACCCAAAAGCATGATCAGAACGAACTGCTGTATAAACAGGAAGTGACACTGGAACTATTATTATTATATTATTATTTACATGTACAAAATGATGCAACTGCTTCCAGCATGAAGAAATAACCCGTGGAGTTTCTCACTCAGACATGTGTTTAGAGAAGGTGACAGACGGACTGGAGGAGGTTTTCCTGAGATAATAAACTAATTAACAATCTCCCCCACCAGGAAGCAGGTGGAGGAAAACCTGGAGAGGTGGAGGTTAAAGGAGAGGAATGAAGATTAGCTGCAACAAGACAGAATATATATGTGTGAGAATGAGAGGGACCCAAGTGGAACAGTAAGGTTACAGAGGTCAGAGGTCAAGAAGGTGGAGGAGTTTAGGTACTCCAGAGTAATGGGGAGTGTGGGAAAGTGGTGAAGTAGAGGATGTAGAGGACAGTTAGATGAGACCCTGAAGGGAAATGTCCAAAGGAAAAGAACATTCTAAAAGAAGAACGAGACCTTTTGCCAACACGATGTTCTGACCTAACTAAATAAATTTACCAAGAAATGTTCAAGTTAAATGATCACAATGAGCATCATTTATATTTCAGTTCAATTTAGTTAAATATTAATATTGATTAACTTCCAGATCAAAGGGTGGCCATTTTTACTCAAATGGTTTGACATTTGACTTGGTTAAGAATTCATTCATCAATGGCCCCTCCCACTTCCTGGTGGTGTGTCTCTCTGTCAAGAAGCTGCAGGTTTGATGTGGTTTCAGAACAAAGCTTCCAGAAAGAAGAAAAAAGTATTCCTATCAAAATGAGCACATTGCTCACTTCTTTTCATTTGGACTTGTAGTAGAGGTGTGCAACTAATAATGATCATGTCCATCGGAATGGAGAAGTCCGTCAGCGCCTCTGATATTATCTCCTGCAGATTTTATAACCAGTTAGAAAGTAAGAAAAATAAAGAGAGTGAGCCAGAGCTAAAAGAAAAGGCCAAATCAAACATGAACCAACTTTAAGGTTCAATGAAAGGAGATAAGGCTGCTACAAAATATTAAAATGATAAAAGTAAGTAAAGGAGTAATAGTCACACAAACTAGTTATTGTCCATTTCTCAGCATAGAAAGTACTTTAAAATTAAAAAGAGACAGTGGGCTCAGGACTGAGTTAACAAAGATCTAAACCTGAGCCTGGTCTGTGAGAGGACTCCTGCTGTGGAGTTGGACTGTTGTGAGGACAAACGGAGTGATGAAATGTGTCTGACAGGAAGTGATCCTTTAGTTCAGCTCCACTCACCCTGCAGTCCACTGCGTTCTAAAAGTTCACTCATTCACCACAACGTTTTCACTTTTTAGGTCTTTTCTCCTTTCATATAAGATCCAGTACAGTCATGAAAAAGATTAGGATTAAATATTCAGCCCTTTACTAAGAAATGTTCACATATCTAATGTGTTTATCTCTGGGAAAGAAAGTGATTTCATTGGAGGTAAATAAAAAGTAAAAGCCTTTTTTATTTATTATACTAAAGATAAAATGTGTATTCTGAGTAATGAAGTTAGGGCACCCTAAGTTAGGAAGCTACATTCATCACTGGCCCCTCCCACTTCCTGGTGATGTTTCCTGTGAGTAGTTAGCACCCTTTGGCTGAAAAAACTACATGGACTAACTTCTTGTAGCATCGTCATCTAGCAGTGCCTACACCACACTCAAGACTCTTCTCATGTGTCGTTCCACGATGGTGGAATGACCTACCAAGCTACCAGAGCGGGGGCGTCCCTGTCCATCATCAAGAAATTGCACAAATTTAATAAAAATCTCTCAAGAATGTTATTTGATCGACACGTTCAAATCCTTTGAGACTTGATAATAAGTTGCTCCCCCACATCAGGAGCCACACAGGGATGCAGGGACCTGTCCATCTTCAAGACCCACCTGAAGACCCAGCTCTTCAGAGAACATCTTCTAGACTAGCACCTACCTCCCCCTACTCTACTCTCTTCATGCACTTCACTCTATGCTGGTATTCTTTTCCCTCACGTCACCTCAGAGGCTGACCATCTAAGTAGTTTGTTGTTAGCCTCAATGGTAACTTCATCATTTGTAAGTTACTTTGGATCATCTAAACATAAACATCATCAGTCTTGGACATAGGTAGAGCTGAGACTGGAGGGAGTTCCTGCATGTTTGAAGTTGGTGTCAGGGCTTTGACTTGGCCACTTCTCAGCCAGTCATTAGTATTTTGGGTCACAATTTAAGGTCCAATTTCAGCTTTAATTTTCTGACAGATGGTCTCACATTTTTCTCAAGCTCCCCCTGATATGGAGTTAGTTTCAGAACTCGCTAACATGCATTCTGTGCACACAGACGAAACACAGAGCGTAAAGGTGAAATGAGAGAGGAAGTTATGGCTGGTGGGGGAGAAGGATTTTCTGCAATGTGAGCGAGTGAAAGTGTTTAGCAGGCATCTGGTGACCGACTGTCAACCAAACCATGAGTGCAACTGTGGGCTAAGACTGAGGTCACGCAGTACGCTCTACATTCAATGCATGCTCAGTCTTCGCTCGCTCGACTAAATGCTTCTGCCCTGGAGGCGGGGCCTGTAGTTGATGTAGTGTCCTCTGATTGGTCAGTTCTTGTCCTTTGTCTCCCCTCCCTGATGAGCCTTGTTTTGGTGATTTGATACCAAGTACCAAGAGACTATCCCCAAAAATTCTAAATTTTTTTTTTTACAAAAAGAATATGCCATAAAAAGTATAAATTGAAGTTTATTTTCACATTTATTCATTGGTCATTATCACAATTAAATTTATCCTTTTATTTTCAGTTCTAGTTTAATTTTATTTCACCGGTTTATATTAAAGGACACATTTATTTCTTTGTTTCCCCATTTCATTTTTTCATATAATTATTTTTCTAGTTTATTTCATCTTACATAATGAAAAATATTTTATCTATCGTCTTTTGTTTGCAGATTTTTCTTCTATATTGTTAACTTTGATTTGCACCTCCATTTTTTCCACACATCATTTACTCATTTTTAAATTTTCTTTCTTTGACTTTCATTTTTTGCCCCACACTTGATGAGTAAACAATGTGAAAATAAATGAAAAATAAAATACTTAAACAAATAACAAAACACAGAGTCCATCAGTGTAGTCCTCGTTTCATGGTCCTGTACTGCAGTTTTCTGACATCTTTGATCCAAATCACCAAAGCAGGGCTCTTCAGGTAGGAGAGAGAGAAAAAACAGGAACTGACCAATCAGAGGGCATCATTGTGTACATTAACCACAGGCCCCGCCTCCAGATTCTCAAAAGTCTTCAGTCTAGTGAGGGAAGGCTGAGCTCGTCACCGCTGTGCACTCATAACCCACTGTTAGATTGGTTGACCATCACTCACCAGATGCTTTTGTGCTTGCAAAAATTTGCTTGCCCACAATGCAGAAATAACTTCTGATGTATTTTTTTCCACTCTCGAGTTATAACTTCCTCTCTCGTATCATGTTTATGCACTTGGTGTTTAATCTGCACGTGAAAAGTGCTTATGAGTTTTGAAACTAAATAAAACACCACACTCTGACACACGTCTGAATTCACGGTGGATTCTCTGATGTGAGCTGGCCAGGTCTTGCTGCAGCTAAACGCCCCAAATCATCACACTTCCACCTCCGTGCCTCGTAGTTAAAGGTTATTTTCCTAGATTGCTGCTATATAGATTTTACACCAGACGTGTTTCTGTTCTGGTGTTCAAATAATTCAGTTTTAGATTCATCTGTCCAAAGAACATTATTCCAGAGATCCTGTTTGTCCCATGGTGATGCTCTAAGAACAAACACTTACTCCTTGCTCGTTTGATCAGGTGACGATTAAGCAGCATGTAAAAAGTAGATTTACTGTGCTGTATACGAGTGGAACACAGGTTTTGTTTTAGGGCCACTTCATTCTTTTGTCTACACAGACCTTTGAGGTATTCACATTAAGGTTTAGCCCTTTCTAACACTCATCAACCTGCTATCCTCTGTTTCTTGACATGCTTGTTTACCAAAAACAGTGCTCAGTGCAGCTGTTTTCTTTTAGAATACCTAATGAATGAAAACCATCTTGTGCAAAGATCGTCACACCTAGCGTTCCTCTCTGCTAATTAAAGAAAGTTAAATGCAAAATGTTTACATTTTGTAATGAATAATCAACTAATAACACAGAAAATCTTTTACAGACAATTATTTATAAATGTAAAGTTACTGAGTCGAGCCTCCCACCAGATGATCTGTATTGGGGGGGGTGAGGCAGTCAGGACAGGAAGTGCCACAATGCTCCCACTAATGTGTCAGGCAGCTGCCGGCTCTATGGTGAGTGGAGCGTCACTGGACAATCTGAAAGGAAATAAATACAATTTATCACAAACTAAAATAACAGGCCGAGTGTTTTCTAACAAATCTCTACTTTCGAAACACGTTTCATTCAAGACAAGTCCAAAAGATGTTCAAAATGTTGTACGTTCTGTTCAAGACATTCTGCTTTATCATGGGATACCAGAAAAACTGTCAGAGTAAAAATAACAGCACAATGGAAACACACCACCAAGACTAGATCAAGTATAAAAAAGTAAACGGTTTATTTTTAAAGCACCTTTCACAGATCCAGAAGACATCACACAGCGCTGTACATCAGGTTAAATCAGTACACGCAAGACACAATGTATCTGTATAAAAACAATAGTATATCCAAAAGTTTCTTTAGAAGAGGAGTCCTCGCTGCATTTTTAAAATAAGAGGAACACAGTGAGGACTCAGTGATTGCTTATTATGGTCAAGAGAGACGGACCGACGATGAGACAGAGGGAGGTAACCTGACATACAATTACTGAATTCAAGTCATTTAGTGTCACTGAGGAACATGTTACCACCATCAGCTGATAACTGAGGCTGCTGAGACGGAGAAGAAACGATGCTGGAGATGGTGTCAAATTAAACCCTAGGATTATTGTATTCTTATTTTGACATACAGTATGAGGTTACTGGACAAGAGGACCTGACACCATACTACCGGTACTTATTACTATTACACTTTAAATAATTTTCAGAACATACGGAATAGAAAGAAAAGAAAAAACAACACAATAACAGCTGCACATTACAATGGTTAGAACCCCAACCCAGAAAACCCAGCCTCTATCCACAGGCCTCGCGCTCCTTCAGCTCGTCTGCATTGTTCAGTCTCATGTCTCTCATCTTTCTCTTGGTAATGACCTGTAGATTCTCTATGGGGTTCAGATCAGGTCAGTCTGCTGACCAATCAGAGCTCAGTAATCTATGGTCATTGAAGCAGGTTTTGGTACTTTGGGCAGTGTGGGCAGGTGACAAGTCCTGCTGGAAAATGAAGCCAACATCTCCAAAGAGCTGGACTGCAGAAGGAGCCTGGTAGAGGCTGCGTTGACTCTGGATTTAATAAAGCTCAGTGGACCAACACCAGCAGATGACATGGCCCCACAAATCAACACAGACTGTGGAAACTTCACTCTGGACTTCAAACATCTGGGACTGTGTCCCTCTCCATCCTTCTTCCAGACTCTGGGACCTTGGATTCCAAATGAGATGCTAAACTCTCATCAGGAAAGAGGTCTTTGGACCGCTGAACAACAGACCAGTTCTTTTTTCTTTAGCCCAGGTAAGACTCTTCTGATGTTGTTTGTTGTTCAGGAGCAGCTTGACAAGAGGAATGGGATATTTGAAGTCTATATTCAGGATCCGTCTGTGTGTGGTGGCTCTTGATGTTCTAACTCCAGCCTCAGTCAGTCGTCTGAGATCTTAAATTTGGGTTTTTCATGAGCTGTAGTCATAATCATCGACATTATAACAAAAAGGCTTGAAACATCTGGTTTGGCATGTAATGAGTCCATCTCATAAACCGTATTAGATTCACCTCTTAAGATGAATGACTGAAATAAATCAACTTTGGCACGATATTCAAATTTTTGAGTTTCACCTGTTGCCCTGTTTCTGCCTTAATTATTAGAAAGCTAAATACATGCAGCATAATTATGCTCCAAGAGAGACTAATTTGTGTAAATTAACTTTTAAAATCTAAATTCTTCCTTTGACCTACATAATTTAAAACTTATATTAAACTCCTGTAAATAATTCACATGGTTTTCTAGCTTTGTATATAGATGGTTTCAAAGTTTTATATTTTTTTAAACATCTAACAGACTTGTAAAACTTTCACTTTATGTAACACTCATTTAACTTTAAGTATTCGTCACGTGTTGCTCCAACATTTAAACGATAACTGAAATAAGGAAAAAACAAGAGGGTCCTTAAAAATGCCCCAGTTTAAGAGACCGATTGAACTGGTGAACATCAGTCTTACCATCACTTTGGCTCATTGTGTTGTTCAGACTCTTCCTCTGTGTTTGTTCTTCTGGGCTGACCATCTTCCTCTAAAACACACAAAACCACAAGAAATGAATGATGTTCCCTGCAGTTAGTCCAGAGACTAACTATCTCCAGACACCCTTTTCTAGTCACCGATATCAGAGGCTAAATAAAGACTAAATAAACTCTCCCCTCAACATCAGTTCTGGTAGGCAGGTTGTACTTTTGTACATTAAATGATCTTCATTTGCACAGCCAAAGACTCCAAAGCACTTTACACTACAGGTCAGTCATTCATCCATACACTGATGATATTAAGCTACATTGTAGCCACAGCTGCCCTGGAGTAGACTGATGGAAGCAAAGCTGCCCTAGACCAGGCCCTACTGGACCCTCTAACCACCACCAGCAGGTAAGGTGGGGGAGGTGTCTGGGATCAGACAGACATCCGTCTGGTTGGCAGACGGACGCTCTACCCACTGAGGTATATTCTGATGTAGTGAACCCAAAGGTCACCATTCTGGTCAAATCCTGGACCAGAGATCAGTTCAGATTCTGGTCTCAGACAGTATGAACACACAGAGGTCCTTTATTCACACCGAAAATTCATTGGTTACGTCTGATGGGATGAAAACATCCTGAGAAGGTGTTGGATTTGCTTTAACTTGAACAGTGTATCAGGGCCAGTTATGGTAGACAGTCATAAAACCAATATAGCTTCCAGTGTGTGTGTGTGTGTGTGTGTGTGTCAGACGTATCTTACCACTGGGGTTGATCTCATCTTCTTCAAGGAGACTGGCTGTAGAGTTGGTTGTGCCCAATCTAAAAAGCCAGTTTAGTTAAACAATATCAAAGAGGGAGAAACTCAAGCACAGTGAGCCTATTTATCTCTAAAAACATATACATGAGTCACAAATCTATAATGTGCACATTTCTAACTGTAATGACCAAAAGCCAGGACATAATCAGTGCTAATTTTGTGTTTCAGTCAGGAAAAAACTGCCCACCCTGTTTGAATTTCAGGTCCATATCAGATCATCATCAGTGTCAGGTTCTTAAATTATTCAAATCAAGTTCATAAACACAATAGATTCCACCATGTCATTACTTATTAAACAAAAACAAACCGAAATGGAAAATAAATATGCATAAAAAAAACACAAAGTCCACCACATGATGGAGGACTTCTATGTATGATGGTTCAGGACCTGGGTAATCCGAAGAGTATTTATTTATTTTTTGAAGACCAGTCACTTTTACAAAAACCTAGAAACACGAGACACAGGTTTCAGCATCTTGCTCAAAAGAACTAGAACACAAACTACTGTATGTGTGTTGATCACTGCCCACAGCCGTATCAACAGAAAGGATACGAATGCAACTTCATCAGAGTCCGTTTTGACTTTCTTCTTTTCGTCTTTTCAGAAAATGTCCTAGCAATTTCAAACAACTTCTTTCTTGTTGCTGAAAGAGATCAGACATGTTAGATCAAGTCCTCACAAGACAGATACTTTACAGGCTGAGATTCATTCATCCAACAGAAAGAAGACCTACATTTTCCCATGTGTCTGAGTTTGTCTCTGAACAGAGCATCGTCTGACGCAGTCTCCACTGAAGCTGCAGACTGATCCTCTCCTGCACACAAACAGCAGCACTGACACTTCATGTTTGTCCTCATCAAGTTAAACATTACACATTTACTGTGTGATGTCAGTAGCCAAAAAAAAAAAAAGTGTCTTCTGTCAAAAGACTTTCAGTTCACAGACCAAAGTGGTGTCAGATTAGAGCAGGGATGAAAATTTGATTTAAAAGGTGTGTGTGTGTGTGTGTGTGTGGGGGGGGGGGCATTAATGTCTTGAGTACAGGGGTGGGGGGCTGTACCATGATATCAACCCTACACCTAAAAACAACAGACAGTATTCAGTTAATATACTGGAACATTGTTTTTAGATAGTAATACCTACAGGGCTCAAAACTGCCTTTATAAAAGTGCATGCCCCCCATGCACCCCCCCAAATTACGTCCAAGTCTCTACCTGTTGAACTCTCCAAACTGGATGAATGAGTAGACTTTGACTTCTTCGATTCATACTTCAAGCGGTCTAAAATCAGAGCAAAGCATAAAGAGCTGGTGAGTTCTTAGACCAAACTGCTTCATCTTGACCAGTTTCTGCTGAGAAAGAAATGTCAAAATCTCAAATACAGTCATGGCTAAAAGTTTTGAGAGTGACACAAATATTTATTTTTTTAAATGCCATAGTCTGCTGCTTTGGTTTTTATGATGATAACTTAGATTAAGTCCAGACTGTTATGAAAAGTGATCAGGTGAATTGTAATTTCCATTACAGAGCAGACACAAAGGATTTACCGACAGCATTTCAGTGATTCTCTCATTAACACCAATGTGGATGAACTCCGTCATCATCCATCCCCTGGAGTTGCTGGAGGGGGCAGGTCTCTCTTGACTGCATGTCTCAAGGCTTTAATTACAGCAAGCAGAGTGAGCAGTCTGTCAGTCCCTCCTGTTCCAGTGAGCCCCAGGGCTCACAAAGGTGTTTCTGAAGCCCGATCCTGTTTTTGTGTCTAAGGTGATGGATTATTTGTACAAGTGTTGAGTTGTAGTTGCCTTTCCACCCACCTCCATTTTCCTGAGCTTAGGAGCAGAAGCTCAACCTTAGGTTACTGGCATAACCCCAGTTCTCAAGAGCTCGAGGAGCTGGCAGAGCGCCAGGCTCCGCTGCTTAAGAACCAGGGATGAAAAAACATCTTTCTCCTTGTCTGAAATGAGCTGATCTGAGGTCACCTCATCACCATCCTCATAGTCCAGCTAGAGAACGTTCTCCACAGGGAGCCCCAGCTGCCCGATGCACACGGCTCAGCATCCACACGGGTAGCCTGCTCGGTGCTGGTGTTCAGCGATGGGCCATCCAACGACAAGTGTGGAGAGGCTAGCTTGGCATGCTAACTGTCTCCAGAGACTCTTGGCCATGAAACGGGCACAATCCTATATGCTGGGAGCACTGACCGCCAGCCAGGCGTGCTTTGCTCGAGCAGACCTGGTGTGGATCCTTGCTTGAGATTTTGTTGAGAATATTGACATAACAGGTATTTTCCAAAAAAATCGGATTAGCCGTTTTCTTTTTGGGCCACTGCTCATAAAGGCAAAGTGCCTCACCTAAGATTAGCACAAAGGCTAGAAGACTTTCTTATAGGTGTAAGGCTGCTGAGCGCCCGTGGAGGTAAAGGGTCATTCCACCAGCAGCATGGCCACATCTTAGACCTTGTTTTGTGGGGTCCATCCAGAATATTTATCCAGCAGATAGTTAGTCCACACACTTACATTTGTGCAGTTTTACAGAAGCACTTATAGGGTTCCAAGCTAGCGATAGCATGGAAACTCTGATGTGAAGCAGCAGTGTTTTACATGCTTCCAGCAAAGCATGGGAGCCTATTGTTTTTGTACAGATTTTTCATTATTTTATCATTATTATCCTCTGCCAAACAATTTGGGCAGAAGTACCAGAAAATGCTGGAAAAAAAAAAATCTGATATGGGAGTTTGGTAGAAAATTCTTACCACTACCTTTAAAAAGGTCAAAACCTAGGGGGCGCCAATTCACAGGGTTTATATCTGCTTGATTCTACAAATACCTGGGTCACTCTCAAAAACTTTGACCACAGCTGTAACCCTACAGTTAATCACTGCATTAATTAAAAAGAAAACATTCAGAAACAATAAGCAGCAGGACCGTAGCGATCAGGTGGTTTTGAAGAACCACATCTGAAGTACTTTAAGAAATTCTAACCAGTGTCTGATTTGTACCTCTCTCTAACGCGATGAGGAAGTCGTGGTTACGCTGCAGCTCTCTCATGAACTCTTCATTCTGCAGGAACAGGGCGATGCGCTCGTCTTCCAGGTACTGCTTCAGCTTGTGGTCTTGTTCTACAGCCTCCGTGTTTAAGCTGTGACCTTCAGTGGTTCCTGCAGCTCTGCTCACAGAACCAAGTCTAGCTGTCCACTGACTCACTATGGACACCGACGAGGAGGAGGATGAAGGCCGAGTAACACCGCTCTGCTGAGACAGAAGTTTATGTGACAACATAAAACTATCATTCAAGAGAAATCTATTAACTATGTAAAATGTAAATGTCATTCTAGTTCATGGATTACAAAGCACTTTACATTAGTCATTCACAGGCGGATGGCAGGAAGCTCACAGGCGCTACCTGACCCTCCTACCACCACCAGCAGGAAACATGGAATTATCTTGCTCAAGGACACAATGACAAGGTGACCCAGCTGGAGCGGGGACTGAACCAACAACCCTCTGGTTGTTCGTTCATTATTCTACTGCACCACAGGGTAAAAGCTTTAAAAAAATAAAATTAAAAAAAAGACAGCAAATAACTCCATTTTCTAATGGGTAGAAGTTTTTCCTCACTTTTCTATTTGATCACTTTCACTCACCTGATTGTGCACCAGTAGACATCTGCTCAAAACAAAATCTAAGTCGTCACCATAATGATCCAGCAGGTGTAACTTTACTGTTTTCACAGAAAAAAAAAAGTACATAAATTCACTGAAGTGTGTGACTGATTTACAGCTAGTGTTTTATTCAGTTGTTTTGCACATTGCTGTGGAAAAGTCCAGATTTATTCTGTTTTTGCTGACTCGTCACACATACAAGTGAATGAATGAATGAATGAATGAATACTTTATTTACACTCAAGAATCCATTAAAAAATACATAACTCATTAAAAACCACAGACACTAATTAAAAGAACAACTACTATCAAAAATACATAAAACCACAAACATTAAAAGAGAAAGCTATACCAGTATCTCCACATGCTTGAATGATATCGCACATCACTAAGCCCAGGATCAAACTAATTTCAACATCTGTCAAAGATAACCGGAGTAAATACATAATGCAGTTTTCAAATAATCTCATTTATTAAAGGCAGAGCTATTTAAACCAGCCTGCCCCCTTTATTAAATCATGAGCCAATTGTGATTACCCACATTATTTAAAAAGGTGAGTTCTGCTTCATCAGACACACCTGATTATTGTCAGACCTGTAGAATAAAGAACGTCAGTAGAACCTGTCAGACAGCATGAAGCAGGCTGATAAAGGGACAGTGATACACTTTGGTAGTAATTATTACTAATTTCAGGTTATTTCACCAGCCAATCAGGAACCCATCTACAAAAACTTAAGATATTTATACTTTACACAGAAATGCACAACAAAATGACTGAAATATCCTGTTAATTTAAAACATTAATAAAAAGTTAGAAGAATTAGTAGAAAAATAAGTATCCTATCTTTACCTTGATGCTGTCCAACTGCTGTGGCAGTATCCTCAGAAAATCATCTGGGAGATTTCCAAGAAGAGGAGGGTTCCAGTTTCTGAAGCTTTTACCATGATGGTGACTGGCTGCAGGGGTCTCAGCTCTAGGAGAGGAAACATGTATGGAGCAGCTTGTCCACAGTCTTCTTAAATTACAATTATTAATTAATCGTTTTCAGACTTTTTTCAGTGCATTGAAAAAGACATTTGAATACATAAAACGGCTGAAAATGTTCTCAGATACACAAGAGGATACAAATAAAAACAAGCTGTCAGATGAATGAGCTCATGTTCTCTGGCATTACCAGATACCTGATATTGTTGTGGTCCCTAACAGTTTGTCAAAATGAGTCAGCAGGTTTAGCAACAATCAGAAGCATGTCACAACATTTCATGAAGTTTCATTTACAGTAGGGCAAAAAAAGTATTTGGCAGCCACTGACTCTGTAAATTGTCCCCACTTAAAAAGACGAGACATCCAAAATGTTCATCATAACACCAACTGTGAGAGTAAAAAAATAAATAAATCCAGGAATTCACAATGTATGATTTTTAAGTATTTGTCACCTACAAACAAGCAAGAATTCTGACCCTCACAGACCTGTTACTTCTCCTTTAAGAAGCTCACTCGTTACCTGTATTAATGGCACCTGTTTGAACTCGTTATCTGTATAATAAACACCTGTCCACAACCTCAAACAGTCAGACTCCAACCTCCACCATGGTCAAGACCAGAGAGCTGTCTAAGGACACCAGGGACAGGACTGTACACCTGCACAAGACCAGGACGAGCCAATTCATTACAGGCAGCTTGGTGAGAAGAGATCAATCATTGGAGCAATTATTAGAAAATGGAACAAAATCACTGACAATCTCCTCCGACCTGGGGCTCCATGCAGATCTCACCTCATGGGTTACAAATGATCTAGAGAACAGTGAGGAACCAGTCCAGAACTACACAGGGAAACTGGTCAATGACCTGCAGAGAGCTGGGACCACAGTAACAAAGGTTACTGTTAGTAACACAATACGTCTTCATGGATTAAAATCCTGTAGTGCTCCAAAGGTCCCCCTGCTTCAGCCAGCACAGGTCCATCTACAGTTCACCAGAGACCATCTGGATGATCCAGAGGAGGACTGGGAGACTGTCATGGGATCAGATGAGACCGAAATAGAACTCTTTGGTATAAACAGCGGCTGGCTGTATTATTGTTCCATGAACACCATACCTGATGTAAAGCAGGGGTGGAAACATGATGCTTTGGGGCTGGATCTCCAGCATGTCAGTGATCTCAAACACAACCTGGGTAACGAAGGAGTGGCTACATAAAAAGCATTTCAAGGTTCTGGAGTCTCCAGACCTTAATCCAGTGGAGGGAACTGAAAGTCTGTTGTCATGGTGACAAACCCGAAACATCACAGCTCTGGAGAAGATCTGTATGGAAGAATAGACCTAAATAGAAACTACAGTAAACCTTTAACCTCTGTCACTGACAACCAAGGTCACGTTACAAAAGTATTTAGGTAAACTTTTCTTGACCAAATACTTATTGTCTGCACCATTATCCAAATAAATTCTTTAAAAATCAGAAAGTGATTTCCTGATTTTTTTTTTTTTTAAACATTCTGTCACAGTTGAAGTGTTCTCATGATGAACAACACTACAGATCTGATGAACATTACAGACCTCTCATGTTTTTTAAGTGGGACAACTTGCAGAATCAGTGGCTACCATACTTTTCTGCACTACTGTTAAAAAAAATCTACTTAGTTAAAAGGTGCAGTCAGGAGCCTTTTCTATTTATCAAAGTTTTCTAAATGTTTCAATTAATAGTTCCATTCTAAACTATGATCTATGGGTAGAGTTCCACAACATTTGTTATTCTTCTGAAGCCCCTCCTTCCTCTCATAGACCCTTTTGAATTCACACTGATCACAGAATTTTTTAGGCTAATAGAATTTGAGTTTTTCAGGGCTACATCTTCTTTGAAGACGTTTTGCTTCTCATCCGAGGAGCTTTGTCAGTTCTAACTGGAATATGGGAGAGTCAAGCTAATAAACTGTAGCTGTCTGTTGTTGCTAAAGGAGCTGATACTACCTGTGAATCACCCTCCTCCCTACCCCCTGATGAGTTGTTGGCTCTACTGTGTCGGACTGGTCTCCTCGTAAGTTGTTTTGATCAGATGCAGTAATGTGTGCATTACACTGACGGGGTGTTGGAATAAGGTTCAGAGCTGAATGGTAGGTACTGGAGAGGTGAAAGGCCTCAGGTTTCATCTTTCCAGGTGCAATAATAAGCAATTCTTTAGAGAATGATCATTGAAAAGGTTATCTGTATAAATATTATTGAACGTCACATATTTTCCTATAAAGAAAATATGTGAAGTTCAATAATATTTATCTGTATAAATATTATTGAACTTCACATATTTTCTTTATAGGACCTAACCCTGACGAGCACAATTCAATAAAAATCAACAAGGTTTCATAGATCTGAGTTTAATTCATGTGAATAAATGTATTGCATTGTCATGGAAGTCCAGCTGCAGGCTGATTGTTAATCAATGGAAAAAACTGTTGCAGATTTTACCACTAGAAGGGATTACTTACATCTTAAAGGCTAAACAGCAGACATTTATTATAGATGCCCTTCCTCACGTTAAGAAATGCACATTACATCTTGAAAAGATAATATAATGACGGCAATTCATAAGGTTTCCTTCCCTCCAATTCCTTTACACAGGAAGAGCTGCAGTTCCAAGGGTCCCTCTGTTATACTTTTTTTGTATTAAGTAGATGACCTTTAATCAATGATGAGCACAACCACTGTTATCCAGTATAGCATGTTCTCTTTGATAACAGGTATTTGTTCTAAAGATACAGCGGCTCCCTGATAACCTTTGTTTAATTAAGTTTTATAGATGGATTGGACAACTTAATAAATGTAATTTGGGAGAAAATAAAAGAATAAGTGATGAAAAAGATTTAGACCGCTTCCTTACTGTGACAGAGGTGCTGGTGGGACCTTTGGGTACATGTTGTATGCAGGAGGAGAGTAAATGGGAGGGGGTTCTTCATCTGAGCTGTCAGGCTCCAGAGTTCGCTCCAAAATCTAAAAGGAAACAAAAAGCTTTGAGTCATTGAGTGTTTAATAAGGTTCATCATGATGTGTATTAAAAAGAACACAGTTTAATTCAGTAAGATGCATTTGGACTTTTTGATGATCTGTTGGTTTTGACCTATACATCAGTTAGATGGATGGATGGAAGCAATTCAACTGAACTGTAGAAGTTTGAGCCTGGACGTCCAAGTCAAATCAGGGGAGCTCAATGCGTGGATCACGAGGGCTGTGCTGGTAGATCGCAGGACATAAAATGATTAATTAACGAGTCAGATGTTTCAATGCTCATTTCATTTCTTTAATGAATTTAACAAGTTACAGCAGCCATTGTCGCGCCACCAAAAGGAAAAAAAAAAATGCTGAAAAAATAAAATATAAAAACGACACAACCTGGAAAGGTCCGCAGTTCATCACAGCCTCTGCTCCATGACTGCTCAAGATAGGCACAAGCTCCTTAAGACCCTTACAGATGAAGCGATTTGGAAGATAGATGGATGGATATAAAAATGAGTGGTGAAACCAGACCGAGTAAAAAACAGAAAACTACTTTCATGTGGAATGGGACCGTTGTTTTTTACCATGTCATATTTGAAGTGTGTTCCCACAGGATAAAATATTGACTTTGTGGAGCAGGTGGTTAAAGGATGCTACAGGCAGGAGCTGGTTCATATCAAACAAAAAGGTAGGGGACAAACATCTCCATCTGCTGGACAACTAGATGAACTACAGCACCATTATAATGTCCAATAGCAGTCTTAATTTAAAGGGATAATTCAGGTCTTTTGAAGTGGGCTTCTGTGGAAGTTATACCTGATGTAGCTAGCTCACTGAATAACCTCAGATTACACTGATGAGCCAACAGCGTGTCACAGTGGGGTCAGTACAGAGTGGTCTGGATGGAACTGACCCCACTGTGACTAGCTGTGACTGTGCCATCTAAAAACAATTCTAATCTCAAGGATGCCCCCCCACACACACACACACACACACACACACACACACACACACACACACACACACACACACACACACACACACACACACACACCATCCATCTTTATATGTTACTTAAGGTTGGCCAGGCGGAGGCCTTAATTAGCTCAGATAATGACAATAAAACTTACGTTTTGTTTACCCTGTTTGGCATTGTAGAGTTCTAGCAAAAAAAAAAAAACCCTCCAAAAAACAAGACATTAAACATTGAACTTTAATTGACCTGCCTGATGTCCAAATTTAGCCCAAAGATGCTGAAATTCAGTCTTCTACTTTATGTACAAGACGTCTTTTCACCTTCATATTTCAACCTTATGTCCATGTAGTTTAGATGGGAAAAGTTTAATTTTCTATCTTCTCAATCAAATTTAGCTGGGCTGGGGTGCTTTAACATTTTTAAAAGGCAGAAATGAACTGGTCCAACTGGGATTAGCTGATTAACTAATTTGTTCATCAAACTTCAGTTGCTCAAAAGCTATCAGCAGCAGGTATCTAATACACTGTTAAAATGGTTGAATAATATTGTGCCACACGACCTCAGAGACAGCTCTCAGGTCTAAGTGTAAAAATCTTCATTTCAGTTTGAACTGAGATAACTCGGATGAGAAACGAGGTCCATTTGACTTTAAAAACCTCAGCACATTATCCTAACAACAAAGAACAGACATGTTAGCTAGCTCGTACTTGTTGAGGTTATTCTTTCTCGCCTCCTTTGTCTTTAGCTCTAGTTTCAGTGCTGTACTCTCATTTCACTCCTCTGACATGGCAATGCTAAAAACTGACCTCGAATCAGCGTTAATAATAATTTTCATTTACAAGCTTCCACCCACTGACCTCTGCTGGGATGCTGTCATCGGAGTCTGAGCTGTCGTCTGAACCTTGTCCATCAATGCTCATCTGAAGAAGCTGGTCGATGGTGGCATCCACAGCTCCGTTGTTGGAGCGCAGCACACACTCGATCACCTCATAGTCCATAGAGGGAAACATGGTCTTGAAGTCCTCCATTGCCTGATTGAACTCAAGACGCCGGACCTGCTGGTTAGGCTTGCTGTTGTTGAGCTGTCCATGGGTGCCACCAGCCCCACCTCCACTTCCATTGCTTTGAGAGCTTTCATTATTGCTGCTGCTGCGCCGGAACAGGCTAGTCATCCTTCGGTCCTGGCTGCCTCAGCTGCTGTCTAATAAAAGGAGGGCTCTGCTTTTCCGTTAACACTTGACTCCTTCAGACACCTTAATGTTGTATACTAATTTTAAAATAAACATGGGAGTCTCTTGGGAGTTTGGATAAGTTGACTTCCCTCAGTAGTTGTTGTTAGGCTGCATCTGGATTGGCTAAGTGACTTGGAGAGTATGTAGAAACAAAGATTCAGGTGCAGCTTTGAGGAAACGTGCATCGCTACACCAGGGTCATCGCCTACAGAGAGTCGACAGAAAGGATCAGGCAGGCAAGTTCAAACAAAAACACATTTTCATCTCCTATAACTGTTAGCAACATACAGTCATAAGAAAATGCAGTCAATTTTTGGTTTTACACATCAGATCTGGGCTTTACCAGGTTTTTAAATTATACATCTAACCTCAAGTATACAAAAACACAAAAGAGATTCTTCACCGTTCGGTCAGATTTGAAGGACAGTGAGGAAGACTATGAAATGTTTTGGGTAAAACTGACTGATGGAGGGTGTTTTATAAGCCTTCGGGTCCGTGGTGTCTAATCAAGGACCTCAGTGTCCTGAATGTTCCAGTTGTTTCTCTGCTCCAACACACCTGCTTCAGTGGTAAAATTACCTCCTCAGCATGCCCTCAACTTCTGCAGAAGCCTGTTAATCACCTGTTGATTCAAATCAGGTGTGTTGAAGCAGAACAGCTAAAAGACACAGGATAGGATCAGGATGGGACACCACCACTTTAGTTCAGCAGATGGAGCAAGCACTCTCAATATAAGCTGGGATTTTTTTTTTTTTTACAAAAACTTTCTACCATTTGCAATACTACTTAGTATAAAAATTACAATTCAGATTTATTTAAACTAGATTAGTTATCCTAAATATGCATGAGGTAAACAGCACAGGCCCCTGGTCTGACAAATAAATCATACTGTTTTATATCTTCACTAATCACAGCTCATTATGCTGCAAATGATTCACTGCTGCTGCTTTAGAGCCACTCACTTCTATTGGTGTATGTTGGTACATTATATGATTTAAAAAATGCACAAAATTGTACAAATTGATAAAATGACAAAAAAAAAATCACAACAGCTGTGATGTTAAAGGAATGAGTGACTGTGTCAGTCTATGAAATCTGTTTTAATTTGTTTTTACAGATTCTGTTTTATTTTTTCCCAATAAAACCTCTTAAATCTTTGAGCAATTAAGGTGTTTTGAACAAGCTCAATTTATTTTCCATCATGGCACCAGAATAAGCAACAGGCAGAAGGAAAGCTGGTGATGGTACTGATGATTTGGGGTCCTTCAGTTATGTCAATATAACCTTGTTATGTAGCACTAACCTGAACACTTTATCAAGTGCACCACTTGGTGGAATCTGTATTCTCTGGTGGTGGGGAAATCTTTCAGCAGGATAAACACTGAAACGATTCAAGAGTGGTTTGAACAACACATCAACAAGTTAAAAGGTGCTGATGTGCACATCCAGATGAACACCATAGGCTCCCTCAACAGGTCCAGTCCACAGAGGTCTACCTTTAACAGCTTCCAGGACTTAAGAGAGTTTAATGGGATGTTTGATAAGTGTGTGTGTATGTATAGTGTGCTTGTTGTTATTTGATCTTTTTAATATTTTACTTTCGCTGTGTTTAATACTTGGCAGTGTCCTTTACAGCGACAGTAAAGTTCTATTCTAAATGACAGTTTCAGTTTATGCTACTACTTGACTAATAGTAAAATCTGAATAATACATTACTTCTTAACATTTTGTAAATGTTTAAATATATTTAACATTAAAATATATTATAAACATTTGTCCCCTCAATATATATTTTTATCTAAATCAAAAGGGTGTTTGAATCCATCTGGTCTATTTATCTTATTTATTTTAGATCCAAACAGCAGCTGCTTTTATGATGAGAATAACAAGGCCGTGTTTAAGGGTTTGTTGTCACTTCAGATTAATAAAGTTATATTTTCTGGTATCAGGAGGAAAAATGCACCGACAGAAATGACTTCAGACGCATTCTTTGTACTTTATATTTTTCTATGTCCTGTTATTAAGTACAGTCTTAGCTGTAGTGTTATAAATATGTGCTGTTTGGTGTATTTTTTGGTGAATTCGCTTGTCTCGACCTGACTATTTGTTTTTATTAGTTGGTTGATGCTAACTGGCTAAGGTGATGAGTTTAAATAATAAACAAAAAAACATAATAAATATCAGCAACGTAACAATAGGAACAATCATCAATGTCTTTGACTACATGCAACAATAAACTAAAATCTGCGGGCGTCCAGTACACTGCTACTGTGAGTCGGTGTGTTAGCATTATGCTAACTAATCACAGCCGTCCTGAGTGAGTAGGCCTTCATCGCTAGATCTCAGCCACAACATTCAAACATGTCAACGAAACATTACTGACCACATCCGAACATGTTCACGAACTCACATCAACAAAAACAAAAGATTTTCTGTCTCGGTATTTTGCCAGAGCCGACTAGCTGGTGGGAACAAAACAAAACAAAACGGAATGTTGCACACGTTACTCACAGCAGGAAGCAGCTGCAGCCCAGAACCACCAGGATGGTCGGAAACAACCAGGATGGTCCAACTATAACCAGGCAGGAAGGTCTAAATAAAGATCCAGCAGGAGAGTATGAATAAAGAACTAAGATGTCTGAATAAAGAATCAGGGTGTTCTAAAAGAACCAAGATGATCCAACTAGCATGGTCTAAATTTTGAATCAGAATGGTTTAAAAGAACCAGGGTTGTATAAATAAAGAACCAGGTCGGACCAAACAAAGAACAATATGGTCTAAAGAACCAAGGTGGTCTAAAAGAACCAGGGCGGTGCAACAAAATAAACAGGATGGTCAAACTATAGAGCCATGAGGGTCCAAATAATGAACCAGGATGGTCTACTGTGGCACTGAGAAGACAGGAGGCAGAGCTGGAGGTAGCAGAGGTGAAAATGCTGAGATTCTCTTTAGGAGACAAAGATGGACAGGATCAGAATGAGTCCATCAGAGGGACAGACCATGTTTAGGAGATCAGATCAGAGAGGCCAGGCTGAGATGGTTTGGACATGTAGAGGAGGGATAGGGAATATATCAGTAGAAGGATGCTTAGGTGGGAACTGCCAGGCAGGAGTCCTAGAGGAAGACCAAAGAAGAGATGGATGCAGTGTGGACCACCAGGCTTTTTCAGAATCAGAAAAACCTTTATTGCCATTGTCATTGAATGTACATTAACTGTGCTCCAGGAGGGTGTTGTGCTGTGAACTCTTAACTCTGATGCACTGAACGAGCTGAATCGCAGGATTATCTGCAGTTTTGGGACTTGTACGCGAGATGGTCAACAACTGGAATATGCTCAGGTTGGCTTGGATGGATATAACCCATCATTCAGCTGTTTTGGACATGTTCTCACGGCAGATGGATATAGGAACTATATGTTTATTAGTTTGTTTTATTACTATTAATGCTCATTTTGAGATGAGTGGGTTTTTTTGTAAATAAAGAGTAAATATTTATATGATATTTAGACTGGGTTACACAATGCTAACGTTTTTATGACTGACTTAAAACGGACACTAGGAGGTGCTAAAAAACAAACGGCATATTTTGCCTCTAAAGAACTGTGTTTCATTTACATCCATGGTTTGTTAGTTTACATAAACTTGATGTTATCAGGTGTAATCAAATGATTCATTATTTACAAAGTTCATCTCTACCTTGGAAAATAAACTTAATCCTAAAAAATCTGTTTCCACTGCATTAAAAAAAAGCTTGAGAGAGCCTAATGAAGTCCAGCAACACCAGGACTGTCTCCTAGTTAATCCAGCTGGATCAGGGCTCTACCAGGACAGATCTTGTTCAGGAACATCAACAACAGGTGTGAGAGCATTTGCAGCTTAGTCAAGAGGTATGGAGGATGGCCAAGAAGGGCAGCAAAGAAGCTACTTTTCTCCCAAGAAAACCATCAGACTGATGTCCTGCTAAACATCCAGGGATTGGACTGTTGAGGACTGAAGGAAAGTCATTATCTTACAGGATGTGAGAACTGTTTGACGCAGCTCTCAACCTCTGACTGGGTGATTTCTTCAGTTTCACATCAGTATCAGACACTGTTTCTACAGAAATTACATCAATTAAAGTGATAATATGCAGTTTTGCTTGTTTTGGGCTCCCTCTGGTGTCCGTTTTAAATTACTGCATTAAACAAGTTACCAGATCGTTTCAGCTTCTAAACGCCAATATCTACCTGTTGAAATGTCTCCTCAGCCTTCATAGCTTTCTACAGGAGCGGTTCTTTACTCTTTCAAAGAAATCAGCTGTGTTCAAGCAGGGAGAGATTGAAAAAAATCAAGAATCATGAGCTAAAAACACTCCAGCGCTAGCATAACAGCTAGCCACTTTGGGTTAGCCTAACCCTCGTGAGACACGTGACTTCCTGGACACCGTGACGGCGACGGAGATCTTGCAATCGTGGTTTTCCGGCTGTAATCACCAGATGGGGCTAAGTGACTTTTCATTAACTTTGTAAAGGGTCATATTAGCACAGACTGGCTCAAGGAAAAGATTTAAAAATATGAAAAAGTTGCATATTATCACTTTAATGCAGAAACCATGAAACACAAAGACAAACATTCTTTAAAAGTGAGTCAAATACTCCAAGATAACAGTTAGCCTGTCACAGGATGAGATGCTCCTCCATGATGATGTAGGAGCTGTTGATCTCATTCTTCGCCCATCATCTCATCATCGCCCGCAGTGAGGAGGTCTGACTGTCAATCTGCTGGTGCAGCAGCTCTAGAATTAAGATATGGAAATAGAGCTTTAGACACAAGGAAAACATACAGCAGAAAACCTGCATCATCCACCTAAAATAAGCTAGAAAACCAGGACTACAGACAAAAAAAACAAACAAACAAAAACAAATACATCTCATTCAAAACTTACTCACCAATCCTTTAGTATCCATGGATCTTGTGAAGGTGGAGATGACATCACTTGTGCTTGAATCATTAATCAGATCCTGATAGAGCTGAAACATCTCTCATTCTCAAAAGCTGGGTGATTAGTTGAGTCTATAGTCAGCATCTCCATCAAGTCATCCTTCAGCTCTAACAGTCCTTCAGTTTGGTATTTAAGCTTCAGATGAAAAGTCAGTGGAGCTATTTGGAGATCCTCTGCAAATCTTCTGCTTTCATGTGTCATCAAATGTATCCTGGGCTGCTTTCTGTATCAAATGTTCCTAAAAAAGTAACAAATATTTTACAAGTAATAAAAACACAAAACACACGTAAACGTTTCACAAATATTAATTCACATAGAAACTGTTGTTTAATCAGTCAGTCTTTCATTAATGGGTTAGCAAGCAACCATGAAGATGTCTTTAATGAACTCCAAATTATGTTAAATGAACACTTGGGGAGTTGAAATCAACTCTGAAATGTTTAACACTGAAGTTTAACTCTCCAGTTTTTCCTGTGTTACTCATTAGGGGTTAATTTAACTATTATTGGTGTGGATCAGGTCTAACACCCAACATTTAACACTAGCACATTTGCTTTAGTGTAATGTTTAGAATAGTAAATAAAGCAAAGTCTGCCTCTGTGTCAAATTACTAACATATCTGGGCTCCCTGAACATGAAAAGAACCTGAATTCATTGGCAATTACATTTATACGTAAGTCCATGCATGAATATTTATATTGTGATTGTCCCTGATATCCGACTGCTACACTGTGATTTGTCAAAATGACTGATGAGAATAATCTCAGATCTGTCTGATCGGACTGAACTGACAGCATGTTACAAATACAAGTTAAAGGTCAAAGATCCAGCAGTAAATGTTGCAGAAACTATTTTGAGCATGACACAGAACAATTATTTCCCTAAATGGGGCATGAGTGTATTTATACTTAGACTGCTGTACATATATGGAGATGTAGCAATAATCTCTTATATAATAATAAGAAAGTTGGGCATTTTTCTTGCAATTGGAGAACTGTGAAGAGGCTTGAAGAGAACCCTCTCTTCTTCTAAAAATAAGAAGCAGGCAGGTTCATAAAACAAAGAGCGAACTAGAATATACGAGTTTACCTTATGTATTACAGATCACAGCTATGGAATTCTGGAGTTAAGCCTGTATGTCTCAGGCTAATGCCCCTTCACAAGTGGGACAGGAGATTACTGATTCTTCCTGAGCAGATGTTAAGAAAAGAAGCCTTTCAGAATCTGTGGATTGAATTTAATCTGAGAAGAAACTGCAGATTAAAAGAGTTTATCCATGCATCCTTAATAAAACATGTTAAACTAGCAAGACAGTATTTATGTCAGGCTGACTGAAAGCTAGCTTCATTTAGCTAAACCATTGCAAAACTTGGCCCAAACAAAAAGCTGTTTGCTTGCTGTCAGGGTTAAGCTATTTACAGTTTTGTATTGTCCATTATTTTGACAGGTCAAAAAAATCCACTCCTAATCTATTTTGACCCGTCACTTCTTAATTGTATAATATATACTGTATATATACGGTGGTATTGATCACACAGCCCATTACACTGATGAGCTGCAGCAGCTCGCCATTAAGTTTTATGTTTAGAATTCTTAATGAGCCCAAAAATTCAACCCAAAGCCAACCCGACCCGACATCATCACATGCAGCACTCGGTCCAAACCCGAGGTTTGATTTGTAAATTTATAATTATGACACAAGTTTCTCTCTCTCTCTTTGCTGAACCGACTCATCAAGAACACACACACACACACACACACACACACACACACACACACACACACACACACACACACACACACACACACACACACACACACACACACACATGAATTACATGGATGACGTGAGTAACAGTGATGTTGTTCACTAAAGGGACAGAGGTGACTACTTCATGAGGAAGCTGAGATCCTTCAGTGTTTACGGTTAAATATTCCAGCTGTTCTATCAATCTGTTGTGAAGAGTTTGATCACATCTGCAGTCATCTGTTGGAGCAGCAGCATCAAAACCAGAGATCAGCTGATAAAGGAGGCGGGGTCTGTTCTGGGAACTCAGGAGCTTAGAGCGGATTGGATAATGGAGGATGCTTCATAAAATGTAGAACATGATGGACAACCCTGAGCGTCAAGACAGTAACTCAACAACAGAGTGTCTTCGGTCAGAGGTTCTTCAGATCTGCTGCAACACAGGAGATCCTTCCAGTCCATCACAGACCACTACAGGAGATCCTTCCAGTCCATCACAGACCACTACAGGAGATCCTTTCTGTCCATCACAGACCACTACAGGAGATCCTTCCTGTCCATCACAGACCACTACAGGAGATCCTTCCTGTCCATCACAGACCACTACAGGAGATCCTTTCTGTCCATCACAGACCACTACAGAAGATCCTTCCTGTCCATCACAGACCACTACAGGAGATCCTTTCTGTCCATCACAGACCACTACAGGAGATCCTTTCTGTCCATCACAGACCACTACAGAAGATCCTTCCTGTCCATCACAGACCACTACAGGAGATCCTTCCTGTCTATCACAGACCACTACAGGAGATCCTTCCAGTCCATCACAGACCACTACAGGAGATCCTTCCTGTCCATCACAGACCACTACAGGAGATCCTTCCTGTCTATCACAGACCACTACAGAAGATCCTTTCTGTCCACAGATAGAACATCTAGAATCATTTTTTAAAAAAACCTTCAATGAGTTTCTGAAAACCCTCATTTCACTCTGGGATTAATAAAATATTTTGACTGACTGATTCTAGCTGCTGCTGCTCTGGTTCATCACTCACTCTGGTTCACATCCATTCAGACACACACTGACTCTCCTTCACTATGAACTGATTCTTCATCCATGTGAATTTGTGCTCACATTATTTCTCCCCTGTTTCCCTGTAATTCAGTTCTTCTAATGCTGAGAACTGGTTCTAAAACATTTGACCTGGTAAAATACAGGTGGAATCATTTTAAAATACTGTAATGGAGCCAATTTTATTAACTTCAAGTCTCATGGTGTTAATGTGGCCTTAAAAATAACATAAAAAACATAAAGATGTGAAATTAAAGCTCCTTAAACACATAAAGAGGTTATAACATTTCAGTGCTTATTACTGTTTCCTTCAGTAAAACATATTTCTTCTCAATATCAGGCATGGCCTCAATAAACCCAATATACTTGCAGTATTCTCTTACTTTTTATCTGAAAATATGTCAATATCTTCAAAAGCTCAATCTATTGACCAGCTGTGATGGTTTTATTGTTTATGTTGTTTGACAGACACTTTTATCTAAAGCGACTTACAAATTATAATGAAACCAAGTTACTAATGAGGCTGACAACAAACTACTTGCAGGTGTGTTCAGCAGGTCAAAAATGAGAATATATTGCAAAAATGTATTTATTTCAGTAATCCAACTTAAAAGACAAATCTAATGTGAGATAGACTCATGACATGCAAAACCAGATATTTCAAGCCTTCATTTGTTTTAAAATGTATTTAGATGATTATGACCACAGCTCGTGAAAACATTAAATTCAAGATCTCAGAATATTAGCATATTGTGAAAAGGTTGAATATTGTAGCTCAAAGTGTCACACTCTAATCAGCTAATGAATCCAAAACACCTGCAAAGACTTCCTGATCTTTGAAATGGTCTCAGTCTGGTTCAGTAGGAATCACAATCATGGAGAAGTCTGCTGACCTGACACTTGATCAGAAAACCATCACTGACTCCCTTGTTCACCTTTTAGAGGAGGGAGTCCCTCCTGACTGCAGCCTGGAGAGGATTGTCGGGAAAAGGTCATTCAAAGCTTTGGACCTTCACAAGGACTGGACTGAGGCTGGAGTTAGATCATCAGGAGCCACCACACAGACAGATTCTGGACGTGGGCTTCAAATGTCCTAGTCCTCTTGTCAAGCTGCTCCTGAACAACAAACAACATCAGAAGAGTCTTACCTGGGCTAAAGAAAGAAGAACTGGTCTGTTGTTCAGCGGTCCAAAGTCCTTGTTTCTGATGAGAGAGTTTAGCATCTCATTTGGGATCCAAGGTCCCAGAGTCTGGAGGAAGGATGGAGAGGCACACAGTCCCAGATGTTTGAAGTCCAGAGTGAAGTTTCCACTGTCTGTGTTGATTTGCGGGGCCATGTAATCTGCTGGTGTTGGTCCACTGAGCTTTGTTAAGTCCAGAGTCAACACAGCCTCTACCAGGAGGTGTTGGAGCACTTCATGCTTCCTTCTGCAGTCCAGCTTTTTGAGACGTTGGCTTCATTTTCCAGCAGGACTTGGCACCTGCCCACACTGTCAAAAGTACCAAAACCTGCTTCAATGACAATAGATTACTGAGCTCTGATTGGTCAGCAGACTGACCTGATCTGAACCCCATAGAGAATCTACAGGTCATTACCAAGAGAAAGATGAGAGACATGAGACTGAACAATGCAGAAGAGCAGAAGGCTGCTATTGACGCATCCTGGTCCTCCATAACACCTCAGCAGTGCCACAGGCTGATCACATCCATGCCACACTGCATTGAGGCAGTAATTCATGCAGAGGGGGCCCCAACCAAGTACTGAGTATGCACGATTATACTCTTCAGAGGTCCCACATTCCCCTATTTTGAATCCTTGTTTTATTGATTTCATGTAATATTCAAATTTTCGGAGATTTTGAAATTGGGGTTTTCATGTCATAATCATTGAAATTATAAGAAATATAAATAAACTATCTGGCTTTGCATGTAATGAGTCTATCTCCTATATTAGATTAGTCTTTTAAGCTGAATTACTGAAATAAATGAACTTTTGCATGATATTCAAATTTTTCGAGTTTCACCTGTAAGTGTAACCACTTTGAACTTGTCTAGGTTCTAGTCCAGCTTAGTCCAATTCACATGTAACTTCCTTTTATTGGTTTGTCCCTTCCTCAAATAGTTCATCAATATGTTATTTTAAAGTATGGCCAATAGATGGGATGAAGCTGAACGCTGTTTAATCTGCATGAAACAGAATCACTGGTCAAAATTCACGGACTCATGGTACAGCATTTTATGGAAAATAGCATTCCACTTTAGCATTAGTTCGGGAATAATTTAAATGTTTTACCCATCCATTGCACTGTTATTAAACTCATAAAATGTAAAATATGCAACTCCTGGGTCATCCTGGGTGACACCAGTACATATTACAGTGAGCCAGTGTATTACGTATATAATGCTCAATGGGCAAAAATACACATTAATTTACTACATTGGTAATATCAGGGGACCCACCTTGTGCCCATCATGGCAGTGTGACCCCTGTGCCCACTGCGCTTATTACCATCGACCACCAAGAGGGGGCGTTGTTTCCCCATATTACATGAAGCCAACTAAAACGTACTGACAAGAGGAATTAAAAAGATTATATATCATGGTTATAATTTAGTATCTCGGTTTCTCAAAGGTATGGATTAATATTCTACTTTTTTCATCAAATTCGCTCTTCTTTGCTTATTACTTAACGAAATAATCTCTAAACAGTTGTATTTTTTAACCCTGACTTCCTTCCACTAGGGGGCGATGCTATACGTTTAAGTGAACTGTCATCACCTAAAAGAAGAAGATGAAGAAGAAGAGGGGAGGACGAAGAAGTAGTAGTAGTTGTTTTTTTAGACTTGTGTGGGTCGATCAACACGTGGGGAGAGGAGTTTGACTTTGTACAGGAACACTGTAGAAAACTTTTTCTTTCCTGACTGTCAGTCACCGTGGCGGCCCCGAGGAGCCTAACCCTCAGTAGGTAAACGAGCTAACCTTCTCCATGATGTCCTGGGATGACATCCTGCTAACACTACACTTTATATCATCTCACAGCGGGCAGCGCTTCACTCCTGGATAAATACACATTTACTGTTTTTGTGTGCATGTTTGCGGGGTACTTGTGATTAACTGTGAAAACAAGTGAGAGCAGAAATCCCAGCATGTCATTGAGCACACTTTTCCCTGTTTTCAGCAGCGCAGCTAGGTTAGTTGCTGTTGTGTAATCAGGCAACCACCGATCCTCGTCCTCTGTTAGGTTGTATGTTAACAAGAACCCGAACAAGCACCGTTATCGTTTATTGCTGCAGTAGAAGTCCTGCTGTCAGCGGATGGATGCTATCGGTCATGTTAGCATTGAGGCTAGGGAGCTAGCGGTTAGGTTGAGGCCCGTTCGGACGTCCTTTAACCCGCATCGACCCAACACGTGTCCTCCACGGTGCTTCTACCGGGACGCCACGGCCTAACTCGGGTCTCAGGTAGTAAAACTAAATAATGTCCATCATATAGTCACCGTCTGTCCCCATTGTGTGGACATGTTAGTGAAGCGTGGGGCAGATTTAACTCAACTTATCCCGTCAGTGACTGAGCCGACTGAGCTCCGGTTGAGCTAACAGCTGTCCTGCGGTGTTGAAACTCATCATAGGTTGACGTTTTTCGTCATTCTGTTGATTTGAGACGAAGTTGGTGGGAATATTTATTCACACCGACAGAATGAGCCTTAGCATCAGCTAGCTGTGAGGCTAAGTCGCCGCTGGAGTTCATAGACTGCACCTCCTCGGTCTGATTACTGCTGATTTACATCAAAATATAAGAAAAGCCTCTGCAGTGTTGGCTTTAGAGAAATTGAACACGCACAGAACGTGACAGTCTGTAGAACAAAGGGTAAAAACGTTGCTCAGGAAAACCAAATGACCTTAATGTTTAGTTGTCCCACATGGTCAGATTTTCAGCAGGAAGTGTTCAGAGATAACAGCAGAAGTCAAACATGTCTGTTGAGATAACAGCACATCTGAAAGGGCTTGATGTAGGTTTTAACAGTAGTATGAATTAGGGATGCACACATTTATTCATTGCAAATGTGCCATGATAAAAATAAGTCCATTTTCTAATAACTGCTTACATCAATGTAAATCAGATTGTCCAAGTGACACTTTGATAAATGTCCAAAATACTAAACCATACAGTCATGAGCATCTTGATATAACAATGTGTTTCAGCATATTCATCCAGCACTTCTAAACAAGCACAGGGGTTGATCAAGGCTCTCTACAATAAAATTAACAAAAGATTACCCTAAACACACCGTGGTAAAGGTTAAAACAACAACTACAAGATAGAAACAAACAAAATATGTCCTTTCTTGCTCTTGAATAAAGAGTTTTGTTCTACACAAAGTTTTGCATTTTAAAAAATATTTTAGAGGATGTTGGAGTTTCAGTCGGCCTTTTCAAGAGCTGACACACATGTAACCAGGTAACAACAGGTACGGTGGCTGCAGTGGCCAAAACTACTATGTAACTTGTAAAATTATGGATTAATTCTCTGAGAGTCCACTTATTGTACTGGATTCCATTTTGTTTGTTAAACTCTGCAATTCCATCTGCGTTTTTCTGCATTGCAGAAGTTTTATTTCTCTCAAGATAATAATCACTAGGTGCTTTACAGATAAGTGACAATAGTAAAACAAGTTAGACAAATAAACGGTGATGTTTAACTGAATCGTAAACAAAGAAGCACATAACTGATTCACAGTTCATTGAAAGCCAGTTTAAACAGATTGGTTTTGAGCTGCTTTTTAGAGGAGACCAGGGAGTCACGGATCACAGGCTCAGAGGTCCAGAGTCTGGGGGCCACAGCAGCAAATGCTCCGTCTCCCATGGTTTTTAAGCTGGTGCACCTCACCACCAGGAGGCTCTGATCACCAGACCTCAGGGACCTGCTGGGGGTGTAGGTCACTGATGTCGGTTCTTGTCCATGTAGGGACAGATGAACCAGAACCAGGAGTTTGAATTGAACTCTGGAGTTAATGGTCAGCCAGTGAAGCTGGTAGAGTAGTGGGGATGATGGTGAATTTAGAGGACTGAGTCAGAAGACTAGCACATGCATTCTGAACCAGCTTTAATAAGTTCAAGGAAGTTTTGTTCAGACAGGTGAAGAGTGAGAAAAATCAAAGGCCTCTACAAACTGGTATAATGTGCTCCATCTTCTTGGTACCTGGTAGGAAAATGGCAGCTGCATTTTGCATGTTTAGCTAATGTGCATCCAAAATGTTACAGGCTTAGTCATCCATATGTATTCTTAAATGTGAATTCAACGTGTGCATTAAATACATTTATATCCTTATTTGTGATTCCATCCCATTTACCATCAGGTTGATGAAGCAGGGTGCTGGAAAAGGAGTTTCATCATTAATAAATATTTACAAATCATACAATGCGATTCTCAAAATGCAGCTGCATATCTCAACTGCTGCCAGAAAACGGACATGCCTGTATTACTGGGATATCCTGAGGCTGTAAAAAGCTCAGAATCATTCTAAAATATGATCAATCTTTTTTTTTTTGACACTTTGAGCATTAAAATACTCTTATCTATTAGAGTTAAATGACCCTTTTATACACAGTACAACACGTGTCTTTTGATCTGGTCAGAGGTGGATCTGTCTTTGGTCACAGTGAGGACCAACCTGTTACCTGGCTGTTCAGGCTGCAGAGTGCCCCGCCCCCCACCTTAGATGGGTGTTTGTTTTTATCAGTGAATCAGTGTTTCTTTGCTAATAAAAATACACATTTGTGTCTTTTTAATTTCAGGTTTGGTTCCTGATTTCTTGAGAACATGCTGCTGAGATTTCGCTCTGTTGTCCCCTACACGCTGCCTGGAGTACTGGCTCTGATCGGCTGGTGGTGGTACACCTCGCGGAAGAAAGAACGTCTAATCGGCGACGAAAGCTCAGAGGGGGCTCCGACTGCTAAAGCATCTCCCTCTGAGGGTAGAAACGGTTTGGATGATAAAGGGACTGTTTCCCCCCCACTTGAAGTGGACACCCATGGACCCCTGGATCTCGGTAACCAGAGAACACAACCTGAAATCATTTCCCTGATCCAAATCCAGGACGCTGAAGCACCTTCACTAGTACAAAGTTATGATGATTCTGCCCCCCCGAGTAGCAGACCAAACGGAGAGGACGTCTTTAAACCCTCAGATTTGACTTTAACATCACTCGATGACAAGAATGTGACAGAAAGTTGGCTAAAAGATCCAGAAAGAGACTCGTTATTTGTCTCAGTCCGAGAGCTCGATAAACACCTAGAGAATGATTCAGAGGTGGCTCCTGATTCAGAGGTGGCTCCAGAAGTATCAGCTGAGGAGGCCATCGTGTCCTGCCATGCTACCAAAGTCACCAGCTTCTCTTCAATAACGGCACACCTCTCTGGTGTAGAAAGACCAGAGCCAGAGGGTGAAGTTGCTATGCATCAAAGCACTGTTAATACTCAAGATGAGATTATTCATGCGCTTACTCTAGCCAAAACACAAAGGGTCCTCCCATCAGAGGCAGACTCTGTGGAGACGTCTCTGTCAGCGGATTTATTCAAAGGTATACTAACCAGTACACCCACTTCTCTCACCTCCACAGTCCAGGATCCCACCACCACATTAGTGACCACAGAAGACTTCCATATCCAGAGCTGCACTCAAGACGAGCAGGATCTGGAGCTCCTGGCTGCTGGGCTCATAACTGAGGTCATCTCAGCAGCCACCCAGGAAGTCCTTGGTGTCACCAGCTGCCCCAGTAGCAGCTCGCCACTGGTCAGAGGAAAGCCATGCTCTCTAGAGGAGCCAGTAATGCAGCAGCACAGTTGTCACCTGAGAAGCCCTGTGCAGGGAGGCCGCGAGTGTAGAGAAGCAGCAGATGTCAAGGGAATGACAAATGGTGGTTCCATGACACCAGCATCGGCAACTGCTCAGGCTAGTAACGGAGTTTGTAAAACAAATGGTACACAGAGCAGCCCCTGGCCAACACCTCAACATCAAGCTACTTCGGTGCTAAACGTGAAACGTAGAGGCGATGAAGTAGCTGCACTGGCCGAAGACTCAGCCTGCAGCACCTGTCACTCTGAGGACGGCATTAGCTTTGAGGAGCTACAGAGCAGCGTGTTGGAAAACCAAACGGATGTTCTCCAAGTTACAGACTTGTCAGTGGGAGAAACCACACAGCCTCCATTGCTGGTGGAGACCAGCACAGGAGCACCTGAGGAGAACTCAATGGATGCTGTGTGTGTTACGAAGAGACTTAATGGAATTTGCTCAAGAAATGAAGCTCAGGGGACATGTGAGGTGGACACAGACCAGTCTGGAGGTGAGACATGACTTTAGTCTGTCAGGGTGTTACTTAGCAGCATGGCTTATTTTGATGAAGTTTTAGGATTTTGAAAAGCTGATTGTAAGTTAATGCCAGGAGATCACAGGGTGTGTATATATATATATATATTTTTTTTATTAAATCTTTATTTAACCAGAAAATAAAACTCATTGAGATTAAACACCCTCTTGTACAAGGGAGTCTTGGTCAAGAGGCAGCAACATCCCACACAGAGTTACAACATAAAAACAATCATAACATTTTACAGACCATTAAAAACAATTACACATTATTGAGGCAGTCACAGACGCTTTCAGCTTACTTTTGAAGGCATTTAAGGAAACTAGCTCAGTTTGTTTCTAGTCTATATATGGGAACAAGTTGTGCACTGTCATCTACTTCATTTCCAAGTATTTCAAGTAATTTTTTAATTAACAAATGCTTTTCTTAATAATTTGGTGTGCTTTGAGTCGGGGATTTTAAAATTTTGTTTACATTTTTGCCTGCAGTCAGAAATTTGTTAAAATGTGTTTTTGTTGCTCATAAGAACACAATATGTTTAGTAGGCTTGAGCGGTATCCAAAATTTGATACCATCATCAAACTTGCTCCACATTTTCCCACGGTGTGCGGTATTACCGTGACCAGGGACCATAATTTGGCGCGGGCATTTTCGGTCATGGCTCCCACCATGAGCACTTACAGCTGATGTTCGGTTCAGACGTCTACGTTGTGGGTTGTTCCGGGGGGAGTGGGGGATCCTGCTGTTGACTGAAGTGCTGTAAGCGTGTGCGAACACAACCGCGGCTGTATGAGGTTTTGCCACAACAAGGAAGTGCTGAATTAAACGAGCCGCTCAGATCGCGGGCTGCATGCCCGGACCGGCCCAAAGTTACCATCAGCTCACCGGCAGTCCAGCTCTCACCTTGCATTTTTTTCATGACGGTATTGAAACTGATACTGTTGCTATTTTTAAACACCGGCCATATACGGTATTACCATAATACTGCCCAAGCCAAATGTTCAGCAGCGATAATGAATGGTCCAAACCATATTTAAGTTCTATCCTCGGAGCATCACAAGGTTTTAGGGGTCAGGTTAGGGGTGTGCACTATATATCATTTTCAATAATATCGAAATTCCTGTTTTGACGATGAGGCAGCAGACATCGAGTATTTACTCAATGGTAAACGATGCCACACAGAGGCAACATCCTTGTAGCATGAGGCTCTATCCACTCTGAAGCCATCTACTGATGTGATTAATGATAGGCCGGTGTAACAGCGACATTGGCAGATGAGATGGAGGCTAATACGTAGTTAGCGTTCCTAGCCTGGTCACCAACTGAAATGCCTACTCCCTTGTCTGCTGTCCATTAGCCTAGTTAGGCTCTGGCGTTAGCATCAGAGGCGAATGGCTAGCCATACAATTTGCCTTTTTATATGGAGTGAAAGACTGAACAACAGCAAAATAATTTATCTCCGGACTAACGGCTGACCGCAGTATGAGGAATGTAAAAACTTTAGGGGTCTGGACCCACGATAGTGGTGAAGATAAGTATTATTAGTCTCATTATTCAGCAATAGGAAATATCCTATAGAACAAACAGAACACAAGTCTCAACACTTTGTTACATTATTAAAATATTGTCATTTTAGATAAAATGGCAAAAACTATAATGATATCCATTTTGGTGAATATCGAACGCCCCTAGGTCCAGTCAGTGTTTCCCTGCCCTCTGGGAGCTGTACTCTTATCGGTTTCATTTTTTAGTCTTTCACTCCTAATATGCCTCTTGCACACAAAATGCATCATGCACTGAGCTCACTGCTAACCCCTGCAGAGAGCTCCCTATTCCGCAACAGATTACCGGAAACCTCTGCACAAAATAGGCAGTTTGTGTGGAGAATGAAATCTGAGGAGCTGAGAACGCTGCTGGTTTGTGGGTGTCGTGGAGCTGTCTGCTTTAATATCACAAATGTCTGCTTAAAGAAAGCTCCTCCATTCCAGCTTGTGAGAAAAAAGATGAGCAGCATTGAGTGTGTGTATAAAGTTTATAGTATGTGTGAGATCATCACATAATCCAAAGAGCAGTGTGTGAGGAGGAATCTTCCTGACAGGCTACTTTCAGCTTCATTTAATTTAGTGCGTCTATTGGCTACATGAGTGTACGTCACAGTGCACTGCAAAGTTGAATCAAACTGATCTTTGACTGCAACTTTTTTTTAGTTTTTGCTACATAGAGTGCTGTGCTTGTGCTTCGTTCGTTGCACAAAGACACGTGTATTTATTATCTTTAAAAATGATGACAAAAATCTTGGAGAGAGAAATGACCACTAGCTTGAAGTTCTTCCAGTGTTTGAACTTTTTAAACTAAACTCTTCTGAGATGGTTGCACACATCGCCTCAGCTTTATCCACTGATGGTTTTGAAACTACATCTTTGACAAAGCTGACTGACTGGAGCTGAACTTGATTGATGTCACTGCTCAGACTAGTGGAATGGAGGAGAACAGCTGTCAGTACAGTTTTAGATATTTAAGGCAAATTAAATAATAGTATAATAGATAATAATCCAGGTGTTATGTGATGCCCTGGTCAGGATCTGGTACCCCAGGATACTATCTGTCATCTCAAAAGGAGCATTTCCCAATGCTGCATAGACATGTGGGGTCATACAAACTACTGGGAACCATTTAGAATGGCTGACATGTCAACCAATTGGACTGGTATCAGGTTTTCAGTTTACAAATTTCTTGGTAATTTCAAAAGAACCCCCTCTGTAGGTTGATAGTTTTCATCGCCATCAAGTGGTGTGACGTCATTTAGTTCCAAACACATTAGCCATTTCATATCAGGATGGAGATCCAGCAGGAGTTTAGTTACAGTTAAGATCTGATTTGTTCTCTGTGTGTTCGTTTATTTTATTTTACCAGATTACATAAAATGATTGGTTGACTGAAGGTATTGCCTCAGAATATCATGTTGGACATCACTGTTGATTACTTACAGCAGTGGTGTCCAAACTTTTTATTCTGGGCCCCACTGATTAAAAAAAATTTCTGTGCCACATTTGGCCTGAACCAACTCAGTCAGGATAGATATGAGTCCAGAAAGGAGAACATTTTATAATAGTTTTTCAGGGTTTCCCCCAGTGCTTTACAAGCCCGGTGGCCCACCAGGCTTTCCTTGGCTTCCCACTGGGCTAACACCTCAGAACCCAAGTGAGTTAAGTTAAAGTTATTGCGCTAAAAGTTACCTGTGTAATATTTTTCTAGTTTTTATAGAATATTTCCAGTCTGTTTCTGTGTTTGCTGTCAAACAAATAGCAAAAACAAATATTATTTAATATATATAATTACATTTTTCTTTCTTTCTATTCCCCCTAATACATGGTGGGCTGCCTGTGGGCTTCTCTACCACTGGGCTTAGCAAGTTTTCTGGGGCAAACCTTGAGTTTTTGTTACTGAAAAAAGTTGAAGAATTGGCAAGTGTCCTGAATCAGTATTTGTCAGCTGGTGTCAATTTTGCAAAAGCACAGTGCATTTTGGGTAGTTGAGGCCATCTTGGTGAAGAGAGCACATTGAACATAAGCTGGCATGTTTTCAGCTGATTTCCTCCAGGAACAGCAGTCTATTTAAAGATCTCCTTTCTTCTAACCTTCAGTAAAATAACTAGTCAGTACCACAAGTTCTGGAAGGTACACACACATTTTGAGTCTGCCACAAATATTCGGGTCGGGACTTGTGTGTAATGGGGATGATGCTTCTTAAAGCCTGAAGCCCACCAGAGATGGACGGCGCGTTGGGCCTGAGCCGTGATTTTAAATGGAAGTCATTGTAGTCAATGAGAGTGGTCTCACGGAGAGCGCCACATTGCATTCTAGAAGCGCCAGTCTCTTGGCTGTGCTGAAGATGTGCAACAGTTCTATTTCAGAGCTGTAACGTGGCTGAGATGTGCGTTTCTTGACACAGACAGTACGACAATACGCTGAAGCGCTACTAGTACGGCAAACTAAAACAACCACCAATACATGGATGAGGAGCGTTTTATTGTAGAATATTTACATAACTGAGCTTTTAGAGGCGGATTGTTCCAATAGCTCACTTACCCATGTTTAAAAATTAAAAGATCACGGTAGTTCTGACCACATACAGACCAAAATATCCACTTCATACTTCCTGTTCTCAGTTCCTGTGACATATTGTGACACGCCCCGTGAGACCAGAAGAATCGCTGAAGACGTGGCGCTGACATTTCCTGTAGGACCTGAGCTTAAGTTGCAGCTTCCCATCCAGTTTTTCCAAACGGACTGCTGACTAAAAGTTTACTGTTTTCGTTCCTTTACTGTGACAGCTGTGTTCATGCAGTCCTCCAGTTGAATAAATCCGTTACCCAGCCATTGGAGAAGAGTCCATTAGCTTCAAGTAATTTATAGTTCTGAAACTCCTCAAAAGTGTAGGCACCAACTCTGTAAACCAGGTAGTGTTGTCCAGAGAAGTTGAGTTTAGTGGCATCTTTGCTAAGTTTCTCTGGATAGGTATACATCCAGTCTTCTCCATTTATAGCTTAAAAATCATAAAACAATGCTATCATACACGGCTCTCCTCTCGTTTACTAGTCTGTTGACATCCTCCCACCATCCAAGATTAAGCTTGGGGAGGGCTGTTAGTCATGTGACTCACAAAGACTGATAAATAATCTGGTAAATGTGATGGTGTGTGTGTCTCCAGGTTCTGATGTTAACAGTATGGACTCGGTGGACAGCGGCTGCACTATGAGTGCCTGTGAGAGCCAGGGCAACAACACTGCCTCATCAGGCTCTGAACTCATCATCTGGGAGATCGAGGTGCCAAAGGTGAGTCAGAACAGCTGACACGAGAGCGTTAAAATCACACAGTGGTTTTATGTTGACAAATGGAGTTATAGGTGTTTCGGTCAAATCTCGAAAATGACATTATGCAAAATGTCATGATTTTTGTTCAGTCGGTTGGCACTTTACAGTATGCTGGAGTTTCCTCTCATGCTTCAAAATGCTAAAGTTATATATTTTTGCTGAATCAGCATCTTGTAGGGCGGTTGATTGGGAAGCAGGGTAGATACGTGAGCTTCCTGAAGCAGAACTCTGGAGCAAAGATCTACATCTCCACTTTGCCTTATACACAAGACTTCCAGATCTGCCACATAGAGGGTGAGTCTGCTGCAGCATGGTTTCATTTAGTCAGCTGTTTCTCATCATTTAACAAATAAAACGCAAAGGTTTTAATAGATGAGCTAAAGTTTTCTTTTCTACTGTCTGATGTGTCTCCAGGTATGCAGCAGCAAGTTGATAAAGCTCTGTCGCTGATTGGCAAGAAGTTTAAAGATCTGGACCTGACCAACCTGTATGCACCTCCTCCACCCTCACTCACCTTACCGTCACTTCCCATGACCTCCTGGGTGAGAAGTTGTTCATGTTTTGTTTTTAGGATGTTTGAAGACTGAGTGCAGCATACTGACACTTTGTTGTTTGACTGTGTATTGTAGCTCCTGCTCCCCAGTGGGGTGACCGTTGAAGTGGTTGTGGTTAACATTGTGTCAGCTGGCCACATCTTTGTCCAGCAGCACACCCACCCCACCTACCATGCTCTACGAAGTCTAGATCAGCAGATGTTCCTGTGCTACTCCCAGCCGGGTACCCCTGCCCTGCCTTCACCTGCTGAAGGTAAGATCTTAAGGTCATTTAAAGCGGTTCACAAAGACCTGGAGAAGCAGGAAGTGGACTGATGTTAACACATTGCAATGCAATACTTTTTGGTTTTGGCCCTTTGATCCATGAATTAGCTAGCCTTATAATAATACCAGAGACCACATTTCACATTTAATAATAATAATTATTATTATTGTCAATATTTCATATTTAAATGCTTTAATAAGTAGTTATAAACAATGCAAGCATGATAATTGGATTTTGTTTTAATATATTTAATGTATCAATCTGTGGCACTGCACGTTTTAGAGCAAGTATTTCTTTCAAATATGATTTGGACTGCTAGTTTGTCATTTTGGAATATGAATAAAAGGAATTTTAGCGCATGCCAAACTCTCGCTGCAGTGCGGGACATACCACAGGTTTAATACTGAAAATGAAACCTAAGGAGAGCAGCGGTGGCAGCTCCTCGCCCTGTAATGAGTAGCTGAGTGGGCTGCACCGCGCCTACTAGCAATGGCAACATGGATTTAGCAAAAGAGTGACAGTATTTGACTCAAAGGCCAGAAAGCTGTGGCTCGCTGGCCAGATCACACCTATTGAGTACCTTTTTCTTAAGTGTTTGTATTTTTCTTGTTAAAGCAGAGAAAAATAGTTTCAGCTGGAGTTTCTCGGGACCGAAACAGCTGGAAAACCACCTGCTACGATGTGCTCTGTGGCTAAACTCAGATTTCCTTCATACTCATCACTCCATCAACACAGAGCTCTGACTGGCATCCTTGTTGTTTAGGGTCTTCTTTCCCAGCATGACCAGTGTGTTTGTTGTTTGTTTGACTTCTTGCAGATGTAAAAGCTGTTCTGTCTTCTGTCTTCCAGTAGGTGTTATCTGTGCAGCTCCAGCAGTGGAAGGAGCCTGGTGGAGAGCTCAGGTCATTACCTTCTATAAAGAAACCGATGAGGTGGAGATCAGATACGTTGATTATGGAGGCTACGACAGAGTGAAGATAGAGTCGCTGCGACAAATCAGGCAAGCACCACCTACAGACCAGCTACCGTAATTTCCGGGCTATAAGGCGCACCTGAATATAAGCCGCAGCAGCTAAATTTGGGGGAAATTGCAGATTTGTCCACACATAAGCCGCACCTAACTATAAGCCGCGGGAGTTTTAATGTTTAGTTACCATATGTATGTGTGTGTGGGAGGCCACTTAGAGGCTACTCTCACACCCACATACCTTTGTCTGTTTGTATGTGAATACGGTTGTTGTCTGCTCTGAGGACACAGCCTACTGTTCGTATGTAAATGTTTTACCACCTTGGGCAGCTACTGATTGCTGCTTGAACTGAGAGAAAGCCGGAGCGGCCCAACCGGTTCCAGCAGCACTAGCTGGCCTCACTGTTCCTTAATGTTTAATTACTCTATATATGAGTTCCTGCTACCACAGAGGGGATTGTTGGGACAGAGATGACTGTTTGGGAACTATTGTATCAAAAATAAGCAGCCTACCGTGTCATCGTCTTCCTCCTCCTGCGTACTAAAACCACCAAAATCCTCATCGTCAGTGTCAGAAATGAACAGGTCCAGAATCGCCTCCTCAGCCAGTCTCTCTCCTTTGTTGTCCCTCTAAAAACCAATAAAATCCTCTTCCTCTTCATCAGTTTCGGAGTAAAACAGCCTCCGAACGAGGGCTCCATAAGCTATTGCGTAATCCTCTAATATGGCCACGCGTCGCGTTTGTGCATGCGCACGTAATGAACGTGACTGCGAGGTAAACGCACGTACGTAAAACACGCAAAAGCTTTATGAATCGCGGTCACGTAAATTACGTGCGCATGCGCAAATGCGACACACGGCCATAGAAGTGGATTGCGCAATAGCTGATTGAGCCGTTCGGAGGCTGTTTGATTCAGACACTGACAAAGAGGAAGAGGATTTTATTGGTTTTCAGAGCGACAACAAAGGAGAGAGACTGGCTGATGAGGCGATTCTGGGCCTGTTCGTTTCTGACACTGACAAAGAGGATTTTGATGGTTTTAGCACGCAGGAGGAGGAAGACATAACAAGGTAGGCTGCTTATTTTGATACAGCAGTTCCCAAACAGTCATCTCTTACTCTTCATCATCGTCACGCAGGAGTCCAGTTTTTCAAAACATACTTTGTTGTGCGCTGGTGCTTTGATAGCGCCCCCTTGGTAGCCGTTAGCTGAGCCACAGATAAGCCGCACCGTTGTTTAAG
>SSNR01000088.1:230778-251193 GCA_006937965.1 Callopanchax toddi | reverse complement strand
ATATATATATATATATATATATATCACGATATTTTAAATAAACTCCGAAAACAAATGTTATTTTGAGCTATGTGCATTAAAAGGCACTGGTGTACTCGTTTGAATCATCCATTCACATATTTAACCATCAGTTGCAGAGAAGGTTTCATCATGACAATACTGTTAAACAAGTCTCTGCTCTGGTTCTTACTTGACTTTCCTCCCAAATTAATTTCTCTACTCAAATTTCCCCCTTTCCCCCTAAACTCAGTTTTAATATTTCTAAACTCCACATTTTTGTTTTAACCACAGTTATGAACCTAAAAAGTGAATAATTATAAAGTTAATGACAAATAATTCAACCAATCAGAGCCACAGGATTCTAAATAAAGTGTTATTTAACTTAAATAAAACAAAGTTCTGTGGTTCAGCTGATCATTGGGTGTTTAAGGTATTAAAAGTACTTATGATATATTTTTAAAGAAGATATTATGTCCAAACCAAATAATCTAGTGTATCTCACTTTTTTTTTTTAAAGTATTTTTGTAAAATAAATTTCTTTAGAATTAAACTCAGCATAAAAATGTCTCATAAAGAAACATAAAAGCTGCCTAAAGATAAAACTTGAGACAGCTGCCTGTTAAACAGACCTCTGTTCATTTTGACTTCTCCATCCATCACAGAGCAGAGACACATGGAGCGTTCTGACTATCAGCTCATTACAGGGATTCTAACGCTGCAGCCCATCGTCTGCTGACTAAACTTAGAGAAAAGTTGTTCTCCAGATTCATAAAAGTCTTTTAAGTATTGTTCCGTCCTGAGCTTTGAACTAAACTTAGAGAAAATTGGCGTTTCAGTGAGAATTTTCTCCGAAGCGGTCTGGTTATTTCTTCTTTGGTTTTCTCTGAGGGGAGCTCAGCTGAGCCACTGCGTCACCAGATGACATGATGTGTGGTGGCTGCAGCGGACACAATAACTCAGAAAATAGTTTATTCCCTTTTACTGAACTCAGTTTTGTTTGGTAATTCCCGCGATTCCGTCTAATTTCCGTCTTTTTCCTCATCGAGGAAATCCTAAGACCCGCACACTCGTCGCTACAGCAGGTAGACTGTTTTCAGGTTGGGAGGGGCGAGTAGTGATGCATTCACAGCGTGTGGGAGAAGCGAAACTTACAGTGAATTACAAGTAGACGGATTCAATTTGCCGTCACAGTTTATACTCGAGTGTTGACGATATAGCCATTTTACACATCCCACGTGGAAAATACCGCGATACATCGAATATACTCGTTATATCCCCCAGCCCTAACTAGTGCTCTAATATTGTCCTATAGCTCAACACACCGAGTTATTAACCTCTCAGCCTACTTATAGTTCTTTTATGTGCAAGTAATACACCAATCATTACAGCAGTAACTGCATATTGTTAGAGGACAAGAAAAACAAGGCAAAGTCTCGTACTTGTGCATGTAATTATTCATCAAAACAAACTAAAAGGGTTATGACTTATGCTGAATCTGTAGTGTAGAGCGAAGTTCACATTTTAAAAGAAGAGACCCAAAAAGTCATGACTTTCTGACTGTGTCTCATTAGAACTACTGTTGTAATCAAAGCTTCCTCTACAAATTTGCAGGACATTATGTATTTGCAGTTATTGTCAAAATGAGGTGGAGACTCCGATTTAATATTCACATTTTTTTTGTAGAGAGGTATCTGTCAAAGCCTCCACTCACACCATCTTTGCTGTTGTTTTGTCTGTCTGATATGTTAGAAATGCAACAAAGTTTATCTAGGTTGCTGCCACAGATCCTCACAAACATAGGAGTCCACAGCCAGGTGTTAATGGCTGACAGTGCATTGACGGCAGACAACACCCTGCCCTCTTAGTGAAAATTACATTTTTCTTTATTTTTTTCTGCTTGAAGTAACAAATGTTTATCTTTAAAGTGTCAGTTCGCTGTAGTTTCTCGTAGTTGAAGGTAGGGGTGCAACGGCTCATCATCGATCCGTGGTTCTTACGGATCGAGCTCTGCTGATCAGGACACACGTCGTCCTCATCATGCAGCGCTCACACGTTGCTAAATCATCTCTGACATCCTGTGCTCACGCACTCTGAATCTACTGATAATTCCCCTCTGAGAAAGGCATTTGTTTTGCCATCACGTAAAGAGGTTCACTCTATCAGACTCAGTCATTTTAGTTGACCAGAATGAAGGATCCCTGATCAATATCTGATTCATTCTCTGTTGCGTGCACAGAGTGGTTGAATCCTCCATCCGTCTTTGTCAGCTGGATTATTCTCCTCTCTGATGGAGGAACCAGACTCATCTATTTCTGTCTAAGATAACGTGTTGTGTTAGACTTTTATATGAGCTAATGAAGGTTAATATTATAATCGGTGCTCCATCAGGAGCCATAGAGCAGCACCTTGATTGTCACCCTCTCCCCACCTGCTGCATCTCTGACCGCAGTGAGCGGGTAGTCTGACAGAAACCGGGTTATTGCTTTGTCAGATCCCTGAGAGGTGCATAGAAGTCTACCCCCCTCCCCCAATTTGAAGACTTTGTAATAAATTAATTGCATTTTAGACTAACAAGAAAAATTTCCCTAAAAAGCCATTTGTTTTCTTTAAAATCACTTTAGTGGGGGGCAGAATAAATTAATAGACCAGAACTTTAATATTGTAAACTCATTTAAAATGCTTTTCAGTTCAAAACAGTAGAAAAACAATATAATATCCCAGGCTAACATTGAACAGACCTAAAAGTACAGTACTTTATTAGTTTATTTATTCATTTTGAGTACATTTTCAGACGAGTATTGCTTTAAAATAATAATAATAAAAGATTTCCACCGTGTGGATATTCTACAGAAAATTTTATAAAGACATTGAACGTCTTAGTCTTAATCCTGATGCATGGAGGGTTGAGCCAAAAACTGGAGCTAAATGCGCTGAACAGGATGTTCAGAGTGCAAACACTCCAGCTTGGTCACTGATTTCTGAGCAAAACGTGTTCATCAGGAAGTCCTGGCCTCACTGAAGCAGCAGTGTGTTCACGTTCCTGTGACTGGATTCACTGAGAACTTATCACTGCAGCCAAGTTGACTCGGGCACAGCGCGAAGACTGCAAGTTCTGTGGTGCGCTGCCGCTGCGCCGCGTTCAACTTGGCACAGCTGCCACTGAGCAACAAATGCTCTTTGGATGTTTCCACTGCCTTCTATCTGAAAGCATCAACACTTATTAATGTTCCTGCATCCTGTGAAACACAGAGATCAACGGGTTGGCGTCAAAAGCTCTGATCTTTGCGTCAGGATAATCGGGGTAGGAGGAAATTGTCCTGACAAGTGTTCTCCTTTGCTTCTAATACAAGCTGCGATTAATTGCGTACATTTTTTTAACGCGTTATTTTTTCCTAATTAATTGTAAAGCTCCACCCCTAGTTTTTATGATTCTAAATTTTATTTAAGGATTGGGTTGATCTCTTGAGTTAAATGTTGTTTGTATTTAATGAGCATTGAGCAGAAAAATGTTGCAAAGTTCTACAAAATAAAGAGCAAAGTTAAATGTCTTTTTTTTCTCCCTGCTGATCCGAACAATGATCCGATCCGTTACTTTTTTGATCCATTGTGCCTCTAGTCAAAGGTAACTATGTTGTCAGTCTGAGGTATGACCACTTCAAGTACATCGATTTAAAAGAGCTCCTTGTTAAGGTCAGAGTTCACAAAAATACTACCACCTCTCCTGAATGTGTATAACACTGGGAGTGTGTTAATGTGACGAGGCCTGTCCTGGTTAGACTGGTTCATTAAATGATGAGTCCCATATTGATCATTCAGACATTACACTAAGTTCAGTTCCCACCAGATTAAAATAAAACTTTCAGAATAAAGGCCCAGTGTTGAACATGTGTAATGAACCTTTAGATGTGTATTCTGGATCATGTCAGGTACTGCTCAGATACACATCTGTCATGCGTTGTACCACAGGGTTCTGTTTTGGGGCCATTCCTTTTTTCATTAGTAAATTTAATCTCCTACCACTTTTCTTCTGGTCTCTGAACTTTTTAGGTTGTCAGACCTACTCGAGTTAGAATCTAACTTCCTTCAACTAAACTAAGAGAGAACTGTTTGTCTGATGGTCCCCCCTGACAACATGGTTCAGATCATCAGACAATACATTGGTCATTTGGAGTCAGACCTGAGGATCTTAGGTAGTGTTTTTGACCATAGGTGTCCCCTGAAGTTCAGTCCAAACAACTGGTTCACAGCTGTTTTTATCATGTAAGAATTATCTCAAAATGTGAGCTGGGGAAGGTTTAAACGCTCTGTTTTTCTTGTTTAGATTAATGTGATGCAGGTTTTACTTGTTTTAACAAAAAACGGTTAAATCGTCCCTTCACTGGTTACCTGTTGGTTTTAAATGTAATTTTCAGATCTTGATTTTAACTTCCAGGGCTCCTTCAGTACACTTCTGATCCGTTAAATCTATTCAGCTTGAGTTCTCAGATCATACAACCAGAAGTTATTAAAGCTTCCTTTGACTCCATTTAAAGCCAGAGGCCGTCTAATCAGTCTCACTTTGTGGTGAATTTTTTCTGTGAGGTTACAGATGAACTTGCTTCAGCTTGAGCCTGTGTGTGTTTCACTACACTGCTAAATACATTTGTTCTAAAAACAATTTGTTTTCCCCCCAGGTCTGATTTTGTAACTCTGCCGTTTCAAGGTGCAGAAGTCCTGCTTGACAACATCGCCCCACTTCCAGGTAGAGTTTCTTTTTATAAGTATTAATATCGTTATTAGACTTTTGTCAGTATGTGACGATTTTATACATTTTTAAAAAATAGTCAGTTTTCTTCCCAGTGCTATTCACATAGTTATACATCTCTAAACAGTTTAAATATTGTGAAAAAGTTCTATATCTTAAATGTAAATAATGGAAACTCATGATGTCACCAGAAACACCTTAAAGGTTTCCTGAGCCTTTAAATGGTCTCTCAGTCTGAGTCAGTAGGATAATGCTCTGCTGACTTGACAGAAGTCCAGAAGACGGTCACTGATCCCCCTCACAAGGAGGGGAAAGCACAGGAGGTCATAACTAAAGAAGCTGGTTCAGAGTGCTGTATCCAAGCATATATTACACCCCTACTGATCAGTACAGTGAGCAGCAGACAGACCTCTGTAACAGACTGGCCTTTAGGATTGTCACATGCCATTTCTGACTTTTTTCTTAAATACTCTTACAGACACTATTAGCTTTTGAGTCTTCCTCACTGGAAACTTTCACCAAAGACCTGCTGCTGTTAGAGTGAATTAACTACAACCAAGTGTTGGACTTGTTTATTTTAATCTGTGAAACGGTTGATTTTTCTATTCAGTACTTCACTTTTACCTGTGCCCAACTTGGACCTTAGTCCAGAAACATGTATTTTGTACGTTTAGGTAAATGACTCATTTAGAGCTGTAGCTACAGGTGCAGACACAGAGTGGGTGGACCTTCAGTGTTTGATCAGTATGTCATTCATCATCCACCAGGAGAGGATCGTTTCTCAACAGAAGCCACCTCTGCGTTGGAGGAAATGACCAGAGGAGTTGCTTTGCTCGCACAGGTAAGCCCCCCCCCCGCTCTTCAGAGTGACACCATCAGTTCAATCTGCCTGATTTGCTTCTTTCTTCCTGAAAAGGTCTCAAACTATGACAACAACACAGGCCTCCCACTCATCCACCTGTGGAATATGGTTGGAGATGAGGTAGGATGTCTGAATTTTCTTTGTAGGAAATAATTTAATGTGTCTTCATTGGAGATGGACATTCAAAGCTATGATTATAATACATAATAAATAATTACACCCTCATTGAATTCTACAGCTTAACATGGCAGGGAAAAAAAGGCTCTGTCCCCCCCAGATTCAGATCGACCCTGATCCATTCCTTCCACTTATAAGGCAAAAAAGAAAAGAAAATCGGAGGTTAAGCACTTGATGCTCCTTTTTCCGATAACATTGAATGCAACACGATCTAATCTGACACCTACTCCAGAGACGCTAAAGGGTAGTTAGCTAATTCTCCGGTCTCAATCCATCCATCACAAGCTGCACAGGTCAGCTCGGTTCAGCTTGTCGTTACAAGATAAGGAGCTGCAGCCTGCTGTCTCTTAAGTTTCATTTTGATGTCCGGACCGGAAAACTCTGCAGTCTCTGTCAGGAGTTTAGCTGTGCCCCCGTGGAACGCACACTGCACCCACTGCACTGCCCTGCTGGTTTTTGAGCTGATTTCATCCATAAGGATCAGAAGATCTGAAGGATTTATTTCCAGACTCTGTTTGAACCCTTGGTTCAACAGGAACAAGTCATGTGACCTCATCCAGCAGCCTCCTGTAGTTTTTTGGAGGATTTAGTTCTGTAGGTTTGATGGGAGAAAACCAAGAATAGTTTTGTAAATATAAACATGTCAATGGTTTAATCTGAGAAAGGAGTTACTGGTTGAGGAATCAAATGTTAAACTTTTCTGCCACTTGAAAAGTATTTTCCTACCTCACTTTCAAAGCTACTATTAACTAAGTAACCATAAAGAAATGTTAACGTTTACAAGACAAGCAAAAATAAAAATGTCCTCTTTGTCAAAAGATCACCTTTGAACATTTACAGTGTTAGAATCACTTGATTGTTCCTTGTAAAGCTGAATTTTATTAATCACAATCGGGTTTCTTTAAAGAGCATATTTTAAGTTCTTTTTTTTTTTTTATTCTGATAAAACTCTGTCCAAAAATACTATTTGAAATGTTTATTGAGGGTATTTTGTTTTACAATACATTTTTTAAAACCATTTTTCTAGTCCAAAGTGCCCCTTTTTGCAAAGCTTCTAAAAACGCTTTTTCTTTTTCATATGTGGACCTGTGACGTCAGCTAAGGGAGCTCCTAGCTAGGTGGCGCTGCTTACAGTGTTGTCTGATGTAGATAAATAAAGTATTTGTAGGATAATTTAACACTCTGTACGATCAATAATCCCATAAATATGATCATTTGAGCCCTTTGTTGTGTGGAGTTTGTGTAACAGATGCTTGTTTTAATCATTGTGTAGATTTTTTAAAGCTAAACTACTTTAACATCTCAGACTGGCACCGCTCTAGTCTGCCAGCTGCCTGCTCGCTGTCGGCGATGAGTTGTTAGTTTTAGGTTAGAGCGCTCTTTAATCAAGTCGGTGTGAATTCATTTTAATAAAAAATGCTAAATTATTATGTTTGTGAATGCCAATCGCCAGTCTGTCAGGACACTGAGTCAACAACGGGACGGCTTCCTTACCGGTACGGTGACTTCTGTTTGGAGACGAAAAACCCCGGCGGTCCTGATCTAGTCCAGGACTGGATGTGATGGAGTCCCACATACCGGCGAAAAACATTCAGTGTGACTCTAAACAGGCGCCGTTACTTCGATCCATTCACCGGAACCGCTGTTAGCACGCAGCAGCTAACAGGAGCTAACGGGGAGATTTGAGTCTCGTTTCCATGCCAGGTTTGGTACGGTTCGTGGTGGGTCGTAGTCCGGTACCGGTCCGTGATTTCATGAGAGCATTTCCTTCAGGTGTCTGACCCTCACCTGGCTGGCGGGGTACAGTAAATCCATGCGGCGATGCTCTCCAGAGGGGCTTCACGTTCCCAGCGGGGCTACCAAGAGGGGCTTCACGGCGGGGTTTCCAGCCTGACCCGACACTGTTTCGGTCAGCCTCGAACCGTTTAGCTGCATCCTGTGAAACTTTTAATAAACTCTTTCATTTCTTAACAATCCACCTGAACGCAGCTCAATGTTTGGAGCTCTGATGATCAAAACCTGGTGCTAAACGCTGGTATTTTACCCAGACCCGAGTGAGGAGGTGGGTCACGGTCTACAGCTGGACCGACAGGGTACAGCCTTACAGGACTGATTGTTTTTATCTTTTTTTTTTTAAAATCTTAATAAAATAACTTCTCACTATAGTAATAAAGTAATAAAATAACGGCACTCTGGGGGTTTGTTTTGCTCGTCACAAGTAGTGATAAGTGGATCAGTTTTCTATATAGAGAACGAACGGTCTCCCTGAACTGTCGTCACTTCCGGTTTGGTGAAAAAATTGACAATTCTCACAAAAACGAGTCCAAGAGCCTAAATAAGCTGAATTTGTGTAAATTTTTATTCAGAAAAAGTTTCTATTATATTTCTCTAAACATTTGTTTAAGGGAGTGTCTAACTTAAAATATGCTCTTTAAGGGGGGGGGGGCACAACTTGAAGGGTGGGAGGAGGTGGAGAAGAGGGTCTGAACTGTTTAAACAGCGCCATGAAATCAAACCTACACCTAAAAACAACAGTCAGTACCCATTTAATATAGTGGAACTTTGTTTTAGACAGTAAAAACTACAGGGATCAAAACTGACTTTAAAAACGAGCAGAGGACATGTCCCCCCCTGCACCCCCCCAAACTACGTCCTTGTCTTCCATCAGGCACCGCTGACTGGACCGGTTCATAACACCGCCAGTCCAGTGGTGTATTACTGGTAACCAGTGGTCAGCGCTGTGCTGGACAAGCGGTGGAAGCTGTGAGCCAGCCGGTCGCGCACCTGATTACTATCAGCTGGCCGGTCGCGTATTTCAGCCTTTACACCGAAGACATCAGCGCTGCGCCACGTCGCAACTCACGCTGTTATTTTGAATATAAACCATTGTAGTCCGTCAGATCACTCAGTGTAGGCTATTACTAGTGGTCAGCGCTGTGCTGGACAAGCAGTGGAAGCTGTCAGCCGGCTGATCGCACACTGAACCAGCTGATAGTTACGTGTACTACTCTAATCAGTGATCAGCTGTGCTGGACCGCCGGTGGTCGCCGGTTCCGGTTGAGTAGTTCGTGAAATGAGCTGGTCGCTTCCTGTTGTAGCGGGTTCAGATAAATAGCGCTCTAAAAGGTGACGCCAGTGTCATAACACCGACACGGCCATCAGCTGTGTTTGTTTTGTCTCGACATCATGCTTAGGTCACGTGATCACTTCCTGAAAGTGAGGGGGGGCTGCTCAGTGACACACAAGCACCGCAAGGAGACCAGTTCAGCGCACACACATCACTGCAGCGGCAGACCGCATGCAGAAACGGTCAAGCGATTAAAAATGCGATTAAAAAACATAACGCTTTAATTAGGGCTGTAATTAATTAATCGTAATTAACGCGCTAATCTGACACCTCTAGTTGAAAGATTCACAGCTCTACTTGTTTCCATCTGCTTTGGCTGTCTGCTTGGTCTTCCACCTCCTAGCTCCCATGTGACATGGGCCATGTCGCATTGCAAAGAGTCTAAAAGCGCCATGTCTGTTAGTTTTATTACAAACCAATGGCTGAAATTACACAGACTGACTAATTGAGCTCTAGTTAAAGCTCATAAAATTGTTTCTTTGACCAGGAAACGGCTCTGTTTGGTTGTTTTAACTGTTCTAGACTGTTTTTGGTGTGGCTACAGCTGACAGTAGCTCTTAATGTTCTAAATAAAGCCATGAGGACTGAACCTACGGACTCGTTTTTGGAGAGAACGTTACAAAAGTAACGCACTGCATTTAACGCTCAGTAACAGTAACGTTACTTCGTTACTGATAAAAGAACAGCGTTGGGTAACACCGTTCTTTAAACAGCGTTATTACAAACACTGCTCATAACATGATCAACATCAGCTGTCCTGCTCTGAGGAGCTGCTGATGAATGTCACTATGAAACATGCCTGTTTCCTTGACTTTATCACAGACACTTCCCTCTAGTCATGGTTGGTCAGCCATCAGTAACAATCCCATTACCTTTACTTCATGTTTCATTCCATCAACAGTAAATTGGGGCGGCAGTAGCTCAGTAGGTAGAGCATTCATCTGGCAGCAGGGAGGTCTCTGCTCCTGGTAGGTTATGTTGTTGTGCCCTTGGGCAAGGCCAAGGGCACAACAACATGGTGGTGGTCAGAGGGACTGATGGTGCATAATGGTAGCCTCGCTTCTGTCGGGACAGCTGTGACTACAGATGTAGTGTGAATCTGTAGTGAGTGTGAATGAATAAAGGATCATCTGTAAAACCTGGCAGGAACTGGGATCAAACCAGCAACCCTCTGGTTGCCAGACGAACACTCTACCTTCTGAACTACTGCAGCCCCAAATAAGCATCACAGATTTTACTCCCCACTAATGTATACTTGTTCTTTTTAAATCTTTATGTAGTTCATAGGAGAATGTGGCAGGAACAAAGGACATAATACCTCAGAGCGATATGCGGTGTGGTGTTTTTCCTTTCTTTGATTCCCTGTCTTGTATTTGCAGGTGGTTTCGGTGAACCGTACGCTGGCAGAGAGGAGCCTGGCTGTTTGGGTGGATGGATTTTGACTTCCTGATGCCACTCGAGTTCCACACACCCACCCTCTTCCTTTATTCTCTTGTGGTCTGGAGTCCAAGGACTAAAGGAACCTAGTTCCATCAGACACACCACTGGATCTGAGACTCGCCCCCATCATGCTCTTCCCCCCACTCTTCTAAATGAAATTAAACTTTATTTTATTTTCCTAATTTACAGGAGAATAGCACTATTTCTATTAAGATGAGCGTCTGCTCTTCATAACTCAACAGTACAAAGTAAAGGAAGGTTTGTAAAGGTCCTGTCTAATCTTTTTAGCCCACATTCTGCTTTAGTCGTTGCACACTGTGGATCATAAAGGGACTTATAAAGATAAGTAACTGAGGTGCTTTGTGTAGAAAACATGAGGAAGATGTTAGTTTGTCCTGTTTCCACCCATCTGGTTTCCCAACAAGTAAAGACCGGAGGATGGACTGTCTGCCTTCAGGTCTGGTGTTAGAACAGCCAGACTCAAAAACTACCAAACTAAAAGCACTTGAACCATTTGTCCTCATTCTGCTGATTCAATGTAAAAGTTCATCTCGTTTAAGATGATTTTACTAACGATGGTTCAGCAGGTCTTCAGCCTCCTCTCTATGACAACTTTTAAAGATCTCTAGTGGAGCTGAAACAGAGTGAGTGCAATTTGAAAGTATTAGAACTATAACTAAATACTGACTTCAGGCAGAAAAAACTGAGCTGCTATTATCGTTACTTTGAAAGTTTGTGTTGCTTGTGTGATGCATATCACCTGACTTAATAGTAAATTCAAAGATCTGGTTTCTCTGATCACATAGTGGTGGAGGAAGAAGCCATTTAAAAAAAAAAAAAACTATTTTAAAGCAACAAAAAACTAAGGAACCCTCCAAACACACACTACATAAACTGGATTGTTTAGGGCAGGTTGTTGGTTTAAAACCAACAGTGTTGAACTAAACCCACTGTGTTATTAAAGCCCTCTTTTTACCATTCATAGTAATCTGTAATAGTAGATCTGAGGTTTGACAGAAATCCAACAGATGTTTTAATATGGTCTGGAGATGTTGATTAGCTTAGATCAACTAAACACATCCAGGAGCCGGTTCCTTTACCCATGCTGCTTTGGGTGTGTTCTCTCGGTAAAGTAACGAAATCTTCCGTGAAAGTGATCCACATGACCTGAATCTTGTTAACGGTTTGTGTTACCAAAGCAGCAGAACGCAATGTGCAATAGAGGGAGTGTAGAAAAGACGTCCAACTTGAGCAGAAAATAAACAAAATTTAGGAAAATGGTTTAGGAAGTTGTTTCTTCTGGGGTAGAGATAAATATGGATGTGTGTCAGAATCATGTCTTCTATCCTCAGTAGGTTCTTGGATATTTTGAAATTAGGGCAAAATTTCAACTATGATCAAATGTAATCCTCTGAAATACTGATACTATCAGGATTGCAAAAATTTACACAACCATAGTAAATTCTTCTGTCTGTGCTACATGACAGGCTGTAATCTCACGAATCAACCCTTATGCATCCGGGTAATGATCTAAGATCTGCTCTGGAATATTCAACTACAACCAATTGGCATCAGAGGGTTGATAAATTTGAAACTTTGATGCAGATTGACAGTAAAAACATGGAAGCAACTGGTTTGTAAACTCGGTCAAATGCTGGAATAATTTGAACTAAAACAGCATTTTAACTCCTTTATCACAGCACTTATGTCCTGATGATAGAAACTTCCTGTAATCAGTGACAATTATGTATTTAGTTTGCACTAATGATTCAGCTGAACTGACCACATAAGGACAGATTCTAAATCGTATGATATCAAAGAAGTTTAGTTTTAATCCTGTTCCTTCCACGGGACTGGAATCAATGTCATTTTAACAATAAGGCAGCTTTATCCTGACTAATGAAGGGCAGAATGGGTTTGGTGAAGGGCATTGGAGATTAGATGTTGTGAAACAACACTAAAACTACCCCAGGAATTATTTGATTGACAAATCAACCTGTGTAAAGCGCTACTGATGAAGGAAAAGGAGACGAGTGTTTGAGTACATTTTTTGAGAAGGATCACGATGGTTGATGCTGGATCAGTAGCCATTATTTGTTGCTCGTTTGCTTCCCTTATTTCTGATTCACGTAATCTTTTTTGGTTTTTGTTTGATTTATTTATTTTTTTGTCCATAATCCTAGAGTGAATATGACGTCTCAGCTAGTAATAGATTTACCACACTGTAAGAATTTCCTTGGGCTTTTGTTCATTTCTCTGTAAATAACTGTTTCTACAACACTGGGGGAAAAAAGATAAAGGGAACGCTACTTTTTTGTTTAGTTTGTTCCAAGTCATCCTGTTTTTTTCCTCGTTTTCAAACTGAGGCTGTAAAGTGTTGTGTAGCTAGATTCTAATGGATATTAAACAACTGCTCAACAGCATTTAAATAAAGTGTACAGATTTGATTTTGCTAGACACATTAGGTTTGCTTTGTTGATTGTACAGATCTATGAGAAAAAATAAAAGATATTGGAAGTGGTTGTGATGGTTTGTGTTTTTCCTGGAAGTAGACTTGATGGAGTGTTGGATCCTGTTTTCAGTGCTTTAGTTTTTCAACGTGACTTCCTGAGACCCGAGCTTTTGTTTGGTGTTTAATTTCCATGTAATTTTTAGGATTAGAACCACAAACTAAATAAAACAAGCATTGTTTTTGAACATTTAGTAATTTAAAAATGTTCAAAATGGATCTTGCATAATTAAAAATGTAAGTAAAACCTGGTCTCCCCGAATAATAACAGGCCCAAGTCATGTTATGGTGCAGAAAGTTGGCATCCTGAGGTTAAAATGGTACCAGTTCATCACCAAAATGCAGCTTTTCTGCACCTGGTTCATGCTTGATATGGTTAGTGGACTCGGTCTCCAGTATAATCTCTTCAACTGCCAAAAGTATTGGAACATTTCACTGAATCAAATCCAGGTGTTCCAGTAACATTTCTAAAACTAACCCTTTATTGGAATTCAGACTGAGTACCACACTGGTTGAATGATGTCCAAGAGAGGTGACTGAAGGTGTTGAGTTACCTGAAGGCATTGCAGACAGTTACAGGTACATTTTGATCCCACAAGAAAATCAGCCACAACCAGTGGAGGCTCTAACAGAGGGGGCCAGGCTGGGGCCAGCTGCTTTTTAGAACTGCACATTCTAAAACAAAAACTACAAACATTGTCTTTAAGTATTTCAAATGTTAGTGTATAATTACAGCTATTCAGTTAGTTACTTTGGACACAATAACTTCAATAAATTTAAAAATATAACTTTTTCAAAAATACTTTGATCTCTTGGTTATTATTTCAGTGACACCATGAAACAGTATTTGTCTCTAATGCCTGAGACTCAGCACTTAACAGGGGGGCCAAGAACCCCCTAGAACCACAACCAAGAACCTGAAATGAGTAGGGCAGGTCCTGAAGAGACAGCTGAAAACTAAAGTCCAACCCATCACCACTGTAAGTCAAATACACTGCTAGTCTGGTCAAAGGAGAAGAAAGAATCCACTGATAAAGACACAGCTGAGCTCTTCATAACACACAGAGGGGTTCACTCCTTCACCTTGAGCCTGAACACAAAGGGAACGGAAGGTGAGTTTCAGAACCACAATACAGAGTAAAACCACCAAGATCCTGAAGTACATAAAGTCCCCAGTGATGAAGTGAATCTCAACGTCTCAGGCAGCAGAAACCCAATGTGGAACAGAGGAAGCATCAGAGATAAATGTCCTACTACACAGTAAGGACCACAAGCCTCTCGCCCTGTGACTGGAGAGAGGCACCAGATGGAAATCATGCAGTTTGACACAAAGATGAGGCCTAAAAAGCCGAATGAATGTTAAAAAGCTGACATAAAATTTAAATGTGAGCAGGGGAAGTTTAAGGTTGTTGATCCGTATAACACTGTGGTGTGTTCTGTTGGGTTCTGAGATGTGTGCTACCTGGCTGAAAGCAACACACCCAGAACACAAGACCTGTTACAATATTGGAAGATTAACCAGAAAACATATCCACACCTTTAATTGGCACTTAAATCTTTATGCACATCATCTTTATCTGTACCTACCCTGTGAAAGAGTTTTTTCTAAGGCAGGGGAACTGGTGTTTCAGAGGAGAATCGCCTTGGAGCCAAGACACTTCAAAAACTGTTGTTCCAAAATAAAAATGCATAAATTAATAAATTTTTAGTCTTTAATTTTATATGATCCAACACTTAAGTTAACAAAATTCCATACATGAGTTAAAACAACTGAATTTTATTACAAGCAAATTTGCTTTAGTTTACTTACCAACTCATTTTAGCATTTACACAAAAAGGTTTTAAGCTAATTTTAGACTTCTCTCATAAACAACCTAACTCAGCAAATACAAATTATACAATGAGATCATATTTAAGTAAAGGACTAGAGATTAAATATTTCACAGGCTGATGTTGGGTTTGCAGCATGTAAGATCCCCCCCCCCCAGATTTTTATTTTGTTTACCTGCAATGACTTAGGAACTACTGCAGGTGTCACTATTGAGTAACCACAGTGTCAGTACAGTGCCGACAGTTAATGTGTTGGTACACTCCTTGAGGTATCATCCCATCACTATCTTTGTATTTGAGCAATGTGCAGACAAATGTTGCAGTGTTCTACAAAATAAGAGCGAAGTCGTGTCTTCTTTTGTCCTATACAGCACCTCAGTTTAGTATCCTCTCCTGTGCCACCACAGTAGGTTTCATACTGAAATTTTAAATGTTTATTAGGCCTACTGATATCTAAAGAACCTGACATCAGTGGCATGAAAGTTTTACTTTATAGGAAGAAAAAAAAAAGTTGAGATTTGCTCAGTAAATGCCATAAAAGTGTTGCACTATTCAACTAGAGAAATGTTTGTGTTAACTAAAAGTCTCTCTTCCCCTCAGTCAGTATTATTATTATTATTATTATTATAGGTGTAATGTGGAGGTTATCCCTTTACTGCTGGTTGGTGGCTCTTAAAAGAGCCGTTGTGGTTTGTCGTCGAGCGGAGACACTTTATGCTCTCTCTCCACGGATGCGTCGGGCCAGCTGGATGTCTTTGGGCATGATGGTGACCCTCTTAGCGTGGATGGCGCACAGGTTGGTGTCCTCGAAGAGACCCACCAGGTAAGCCTCGCTGGCCTCCTGCAGAGCCATGACGGCGGAGCTCTGGAAGCGCAGGTCGGTCTTGAAGTCCTGAGCGATCTCTCTCACCAGCCGCTGGAAGGGCAGCTTACGGATGAGCAGCTCGGTGGATTTCTGGTAACGACGGATCTCACGGAGAGCCACGGTACCGGGCCTGTAGCGGTGAGGCTTCTTGACGCCGCCGGTAGCCGGAGCGCTTTTCCTCGCTGCCTTAGTGGCCAGCTGCTTCCTGGGGGCTTTGCCACCGGTGGATTTACGAGCGGTTTGCTTGGTTCTAGCCATGATGAGAAGTAGTTAGAAGACTGAATGCAAACTGTGCTGAGTGTGGCTGCTCTTAAAGGCCAGCAGCAGCTGCGGGACGGTGACGCTTTAACCGAGCTGCAGCTCCTGATTGGTGAGCGGCTCTTCCTGGAGCTCAGCGCCGCCCAGAGCAGCGGCTCCCCGCCTGAATGTTGGCAGCTTATTGGAGAAGCTCCGTTTGAAAAAGTCCGCTCAGACTCCCAGCGGACCGCCCTCTCCTCCTCCTCCTCCTATCTTTGTGCTCTGGTTGGCTGCCTCCCTGCTGCAGGAGGCTCTCCCGCCCTGTGTAGATATATAAGGGAGCTGCTGCTCAATCTCATTCATTCTGTTCTTTGATTTATCAAGAGTAGAGAAATAACACCATGAGTGGTCGCGGTAAAACCGGAGGCAAAGCCAGAGCCAAGGCTAAGACCCGCTCCTCCAGGGCCGGGCTCCAGTTCCCAGTAGGTCGTGTTCACAGGCTGCTGCGTAAAGGGAACTATGCGGAGCGTGTCGGTGCTGGAGCTCCAGTCTACCTGGCCGCTGTGCTCGAGTATCTGACCGCTGAGATCCTGGAGCTGGCTGGAAACGCTGCCCGCGACAACAAGAAGACTCGTATCATCCCCCGTCACCTGCAGCTGGCTGTCCGCAACGACGAGGAGCTCAACAAGCTGCTGGGCGGAGTCACCATCGCTCAGGGCGGCGTGCTGCCCAACATCCAGGCTGTGCTTCTGCCCAAGAAGACCGAGAAACCAGCAAAAGCCAAATAAAACTGAACCCTCTACTGCTGAGGAGCAGACCCACAACGGCTCTTCTAAGAGCCTCTCACTTTATTCTAAGAGCCTCTCACTTTATTCTAAGAGCCTCTCACTTTATTCTAAGAGCCTCTCACTTTATTCTAAGAGCCTCTCACTTTATTCCAAGAGCCTCTCACTTTATTCCAAGAGCCTCTCACTTTATTCCAAGAGCCTCTCACTTTATTCCAAGAGCCTCTCACTTTATTCCAAGAGCCTCTCACTTTATTCCAAGAGCCTCTCACTTTATTCCAAGAGCCTCTCACTTTATTCCAAGAGCTTCTCAACTTTCTCACTATTGGTCAAACTTAGATTCTGAAAATGTAACTAGTAATACAAAACCTCTAAAAATCATAATACAGGATTATTTCAATTTAAAAAAATAATCAAATGGCTACACTTCATTATGTCTGAAAATGTGTTGCTGGAATTACAGTACAATAAAGTGATCAGCAATTTATAACTGGCTTTCTTAAGCTGGTCATTATAAATGACCTGATGGGGATGCACTGTTTTATATCCATTCCAAAAAGATGATTTCTGTACTTGTTCTGAGATTAATTGTTGCTCACATAAAAAGGTCATTAGCAGTTAATTGAGTCTCCATGGTGGTTGTAATCTGTGGAAGTTTGTTTTTGCTAAACTTTGTTGGATATGCACCATGTTGTTACCACATGGCTAGAAAAAAGATGCATAAAAGCCAGAAGAGTTTTCATGATTAGTGTAACGTTTATTGCTTCTTGAAGCTCAAACTCAAGATTTATCTGTATTACACTTGACTGTAATGTCAGAACTCTAAATGTAAATAATGGTCATGTTATGACCACTGTTGGACTTTAAGGAGTTAAGATTTTGTTCTCTAATAAAGTTAGAACCACGTAACCTGTGCACATTTGTGTAAAATACCTTTCACTACTGCCTCCAGCTCCATTGTTGTGGAAACACTTTTAATCTTAATTCCATGCAAGTTCTAATCTAGGGCTGACAGAAACTTTATAAAGTAAAAAAAAAAAAACAGGATTCCTACCAGAAAATATTTTGTGGACGTTTGTATTTCCCACAATTTGAGCTTGTGTATATTTTACCTAAAACAGATTTCCTTACAAACATAAACTGTGTAAGAATAGATCTGGAGTCAGTTGTATGGTAAGAAACTTTTTACTGATTTGGAAGCTGCTGAAGAAGCTTGTAGATGGCAGAACCTTTCAAAATTCTTGTAGGCCTCCCTTCCACTGGCTTTTCTTCAGGAGCTTGACTGTGTAATCACGATATTTCAGAGTATTCTGACACTTTGAATAAATCTGAAAATTTTAAACTTTTTTGTTTTTCAGTTGAGAGCATAACAGATTTCCTGGGAACATTCTATAAAAACTACAAAAAATATAATTTACTGCATTTACTGCAATAACTTAATTTAGTAACATATTCAGCATTAAAGTATAAAACTAATACTTCTCCTTTTGTTCTTTGGACTGAAAAAGTCTGCATAAAACATGAATAGTATGTAACATTTAATCCCAGGCCCAAGCCATGTGTCAAAGTCTCATTGGGCAAGACACTGAACCACTGTCATTCATCAATACAGACCAGAACACAACACAGAAAAACAAAACACAAAGGAAAACGGTCATGAGTTCATTTTATTGATTTATTATAACATTGCTGCAAAAACATTGACAATGAAAAGAACCATGACGAGCACTGAGTGTATGTCTGAGCCTCCACTAGTGTGTTTGCTGCTACCACATTATCTTCACCTGATGACAAAATAACAGTTAGCAGGTGGATGTTTTATATATAAGTGACTAAAATAACATGTAAATGAGCTTTATGACCATTTTTTATGTGTGTGAAATGATTGTAGAATAAGTAATAGACAGAAAAGTGAGTGATGAGCTGTGAGTTGGGTGGTGAATCGGTGGAGTTTTGAAGCTCCAAGAATAAAAAGCAGAGAGCATCAGAGCTGAATATGAGCGGAACACGAAGAGACACAAGTCCACTATGACCTGGTTTAGTGTCAGGCTGCTGCTTTGCTCCAAAAGTCCTATTTTTTCCGTTTGAAGCTGAAGAGAAAACACAAAGAGAAGCCGTCCATGTTGAGCGGAGGAGCAGCAGGAAGAGCTGAGTCTCCACGGTTCTCATGGTGTGTTTAAGTACAGCTTGTTGCTCTGGGCTCCTCATGACTTCAGTTTGAGCGTCATTCAATTTAGTGAACAACAAAAGGAAAGAAGAAAATGGCAGAAGTTGCTCCAGCTCCCGCCGCTGCGGCCAAAGCAGCCAAGAAGAAGACCGCCTCTAAGCCGAAGAAGAGCGGTCCCAGTGTCAGCGAGCTGATCCTGAACACTGTGGCCGCTTCCAAGGAGCGCAGCGGCGTGTCTGCTGCTGCCCTGAAGAAGGCTTTGGCTGCCGGAGGATACGATGTGGACAAGAACAAGGCCCGCGTTAAGACCGCCATCAAAAGCCTGGTGGCTAAAGGGACTCTGGTCCAGACCAAGGGAGTCGGAGCCTCCGGATCCTTCAAGATGAGCAAAAAGCAGGACACCAAACCTAAGAAGCCCGCAGCCGCCAAGAAAGCTGCTCCCAAAGCCAAGAAGCCTGCAGCAGCCAAGAAGCCCGCAGCGGCAAAGAAACCCAAGAAGGCAGCAGCAAAGAAGCCTGCAGCTGCTAAGAAGTCCCCCAAGAAGGTCAAGAAGCCGGCAGCGGCCAAAAAGGCAGCAAAGAGCCCCAAGAAGGCCCCTAAGAGCCCCAAGAAGGTGGTCAAGAAGGCTCCTGCAGCCAAGAAAGCTCCAGCTAAGAAGGCAGCGAAACCCAAAGCCAAGAAGGCAGCTCCTAAGAAGAAGTGAATGCATCACTTCCTCCACGCACAAAGGCTCTTTTAAGAGCCACCATATATTCTGAGAAGGGCTTCATTCATTTTCAAGGCATTTCTTTATTTGCTTCTCTGCTTACATAATCTGATCAATCCTGACCTCATTCAGTTTGTATCAAACTGATCAGCTGACATCTTGGATTGAAGGTTGTAGGCACAATTCTTTACAGTAAACTCATTTCATCCCATCTCAGGTATCATTGAAAAGCTAAATGTAAAAACTGATATGTTAGAGGTCAATTTGTAAAGCAAAAGTGCAGTTTTAGTCATAAAATCATTATTAAAAATTATTTGATACAGCCAAGAGAAACTTTTACAATAAATAATATTCAATGTAATATGAAAACATTGTAAAATTGAGCTAGTGGTAGTTATTGTCACAATAATATCAGGTCAGAATGAACGTTCTCTCATCAAGACTACTTCTCTAGCTAAACTTACTAAAGTGTATTGATACTATACATACATACATACATACATACATACATACATACATACATACATACATATATACATACATATATACACACATACATATAGATATATTAGTAAGTTTTGTGTAGTTCATATATACAGTATTTAATAAAGTGCTGTTTTTATCACCTGAGAAATATTTCCAAACTGAGAAGGTTGGTGTTAAAACCTGAACTGGATTTGGTTCTTCATGCTTTTATTTTCCTCCTGTCTTTATTTTTTACTTTGGATCAACACTGTACACCTTTAAAAACTGCTGAAGAGTCTATTATTTCAAAAGGCTTTTACTTACATCTTTAGTTTTTATTTTATTTTATTGGTTCTTAACTATTTTAATGAACATTTTGTGTTTTTACTTATATTTATTAAATTGCCTTTATGACTTTTATTTGTTTTGGATGTTTTGTGAAGCACTTTGTGATTTATTTTTCTGTGAAAGGTCCTCTATAAATAAACTTTACTTATTCAC
>SSNR01000088.1:181134-212665 GCA_006937965.1 Callopanchax toddi | reverse complement strand
ACATCTACATTACATTGTGCTTTTTTAAAATCAATTTATTAACATTACTGAAGCTGATGGTTGAAGCTGTTTGGACGGCTAATGCTGTTGACTGAAGCTCGCCTATTTTGAACCTCTGTTCAGGACATTCATTCCCATCATGCAGCTGCTGTATGATTTTAATGCACACCCAGCTGTATGTGAGCAGCTAAATTCCGACGGTGAGCGAGTGTTGACTGGCTGAAAGCATGATCCAGTCAGCAGCTGATTCATCACTCTTATTATTGACACATGAAAGTCTAGATATTCAATATTAGATGAACAATTTTTGTCAGATGAATTTACAAAAATAATTCTTTCTGGTATTCAAAACAAAATGGTACTATTCTTGGTGGCACAGGGTCTTTTTGTGAAGCTGTCAGTCAGATTTTAGGCAGGGTAATGTTGAACTAAAAGTAGATTTTATTTTGTTCCAGTGAAACACAACATAGCCCTGTTCAGGGCACTCCCCATGCTCTTCCCATCACCAGCTGCACCCCCCAAGAAGCTGGGACATGCCAGTGAAGCATTGCTTCATGTCCTTCAGGTGAGTTTTTTCATATCTGTTATTGATTAATGTATGTCTGCAAGTGTTTTCATTTTGTATTTTGACAATCTAATTTAATTCAAATTAAATTGCCATATGATCTCTTTTTGTGCATCCCTGCACCTAAAAGCAACAGTCAAACCAAATATACTTGGAAATTTAAACTAAAATCACTGCAGTATGAGTCACATGACATGGCCTACCAAAATTCAAATGGCATGCACACTACTAGGAATAAAAGCAAATAAAATTACTCGCCAAGCTAAATTTCAGAAATATTTAACAAAATAGTTTTCATATCAACCTAAAAAACAGAAGATATTATAGTAATAATACGCTCTGTACCACATGTACCCACCTGTAACTGTTTTTGATTTTTGTAATGGATCATTATTCATTCATTCATGAAACTACAGGAAATCTCATTTACCTTCAAATTCCTTTGTGTCATGTACTGTCTGTCATTGTACTGTTTTGTTGTGCCATATGTATGTTTTGGAATATTTGTGTGATTACTGATTATCCATGTGAATGTATACTTTTGTGTGTGTGTATAATATACACAATTTATTTAATTCGATTTACTGTTTTTTTGGTTTGTGTAGATATTTTATGTTGTGTTGCTTTTGCCATGTTGTCATTTTGTTTTGCATAGAAAATGTTTTTGTTTATCTTGGCTTATTGGCATTATTGTTACTAAAGGAGGACCCAATTGAAAACAAAATGTGTCATCACAAGTGGTATATCCTCATAAAATATAAGTTAATAAATAAATATATTTTATGGTTGTGATCATGGACAGTGTCGGTAATTGTCTTAGGTAGTTGGACTGCACCAGTAGCTTTTCAGATTCTCTGTTCTACTCTGAATAAATGTTTTTTTGTCCTTTTTTTCTTTAGCCAACAGAAGATCCAGCCGTGTATCTCCAGAAGAGACCCCTCTTAGGCCCCGTTTTGCTGTTTGATGGTCACGCTGTCTTGTGGCATTTGAAACCCCTCCCATCACCACAAAGAAGACCTCCGTCAAGATTTGCTGTATCTCATGGCATACTACTACAACTTGCATCTCACCTACCCAAAGTGTGTGGCAAACCTTCTGCCTGTCATTCAGACTGAAGTTTTAAGGGACGATATCCATGAGCAAAACACCACAGACTCGTACCATGGCAGAGGGGAAACGTTTCATTGAGAAGTAGGGCTGTTCGAGCTGTCATTTTTGTTTTGAAAAGTTCTTACCCAACATGTATGATTGTAAAGGAGACATTTACATATAAATACTATTTTTCTGATACCAAATACTTTCTTTTTCCCCCCCAAAAAACTATCTGTCTGGAATGTTCAGCTTTTAAAACAAAATTTTAGTAGTTTGAAATGTTGATCAGTTCATTAGTCTATCACGTGTTAGCTGGACACAGATTAATGTTAATATTTGTTTAGTAACTCATGCACCTGTACAATGTTTGACCAAATTTTTGTTATTTGGAGAAAATTTTCAAATAAAAGGTTGTTGTTTATTATAATGTGTGCCAAATTTCTTTATTGTAAATGCTTTCTTATTTTAAGACAAAACTTAGTGATGAATCTTAAATGAAGAAGATTAATCTTGTTAAGTTGCTTGTTTTAGGATCTTTCAACTCAAAATGAGAGGGATAAAACAAAGAAAAAAAGCACAAACAGGCTAGTTCTAAGTTAATTTGACTTAATTAAGCACTTGGAATTAGTATTACACATCTTGTTTTAAGATTTTGCCACTTGTCTTAAGATTAGATATTTTTTCTTATTTCAAGAAGTCTTACCAAGTCAAATTATCTTGCTGCACTGGCAGATAATTTCACTTAATTTAAGATAATTTTGACTACATTCAAGTACTTTTAAACTTATTTTTAGAGGGCTAATTTTTGCAGTGTATACTCATAATCAGAAAAGTATTCAGATACTATAGAGATGATACTATTTAATGTAGCATGACACTCGGCGCTCAGCTGAGCTGCAACACCAACAGCTAACCACAGCTACCTGAAGCTAACTCTGGAGGAGATGGGAGTCAACTTTCTTATGCTGTAGTAGTAGTTGTAGTGGTAGTAGTAGTAGTTGTTATGTGGCAATAGTATCACACGCTGTCCAATTTCTCATAGTCACGGCGTTTAGATTGGTATAAAACAAGTAATTTGTTCATGTACCAAACCATGATTTAGATCAATGGCATTTATTAGTACTGTACTTGTATCAGCAAGTATTCAAATGTACATGCTAGTACTTGGTTTGAAAAAATCTGGTATCAGTGCATCCCTACTAATTACCTAGAGTGAACAAAGATTTCAGTCCAGATATTTACATTTTTATATTTGTTCAGATATTCTGACTGCACTGTGATCAGAATGCTGAAGTCAGAAATTACATGAGCAATATGTATAGCAGCTAAACATGATGTGACAGTGATGAAGAGGTTGGGATTTTATACTATTCATTTTTTCTCACCTTCAATGTCCAGACGTATGTCCATGCTCCCAAACAGTGGATTCACAGATACTGAACAAATGTAGGTTCCTTCAGAGCTCATTTTGGTGAAGGGGAGGGTATATGTGGCATCTCCTGCTGCGAGGGCCTTCAGTCCCACGCCGGAGCCCTGCCTGTTGCGACTGTTGTGACTGAACAGTTTGATCCGGTCTCCACGGTGCTGCCAGTGCCACTCTACAGTGGTGTTTGCTCCTCGGTGGTCAATGCTAAACTGACAGTGGAGCTTTTGTTCAGACCTCAAACTGGCCTTCACTAATGATGTTTGTGTTTTCATTACCATGGTAACTGAAACAGAGGGAGATGCTGTTAGACATAAAGACGTCCACATTTAACACAATACTGAGGGGGATGTTGTGTTAAAAGGATATCCTGAAGTGGTGCTCAATCAGTTATTTTTCTACAGTAAGGACCACACACACACTGATGACATCACTCATAGCGAGCGTAGTCTCCAGAAACAGGAAGTACTTCTTTGACCAGAGCAATAGTCAGATCAGGAGAGACACTACAGCTGAATTGTGACAAACTAGTGGACAATTTTGAGGTATTTAAAAAAGATCTTGCTCAAAAAGTCATACTCATACAAGGGCACTGTATTATCCTTTTGTAAACCGCTACAATTTAGCATGAGATGGTTATATTTTGTTTGTTTCAACCAAACGTCTGGATTACAATGTATGTGATTCTGCAGCAGCATAAACATGATAAACTAAACAGTCTCGTGCTAAAATCGTAGATAAATGATAAAGCGCCACTTCAGAATTATCAAAATATCCCTTTAGCCTAGAACCTGAGTTTACCTGACGTAGTGAGTATCTCTTTATCAGCGATAGGATTCCAGCGAAGATAGTCCTGTTTTCCTGGTGGAGGATGGTCAGATGGGTGTCTGAGAAAGCCAGTGACTGTGAAAAGGCCCTGGTTGTGTTTGAGAGTGCAGGTGAACCACAGGTTGTACTCACTGGCCTCCTGACTAGGCCAGTGGACATGGATACCCATTGTGCTGTATCTACGCAGCTCACACTCTAACTGATCTGCTTCCACTCCCTCCACATATCGCCTCAGGTCCACTTTGGATCCTAAAGCAGAACACAGACGCATAAGATCCAGCAGTTTTCAGTTCTACCATTCTGCCAAACTGGCTGGGGGCTGGAGGTGGAGAAGAGGGGCTTAGACAGTGCCATGATATCAACCCTACACTCTAAAAACCCCTGTTATGGGTTTAGAGGGACCGATCATTTGGTTGGGTTAATTTGACTCAAAAACTTGGGTTATTCTCATCAACCCAAGTTTTGGGTAGTTTTGGTTTTAACAGATAACCCACTTTCTGGGTCAAATTAACCAAACATCTGGAGTTCATTTGACTCATAATCTTGAGTTAAAATCATAAATGACCTTTGCCACTAAAAATGATAATTTAGCCTATGGTACACCAAAATGTAGAAATGTCTTTCTTGAATTTGAAACATTTTTAAAAGTATTGCAATTTAACATCATTCTATTATATAATTATATGAGTTGTGAAAATGGGTGGGGGAAAAAACTTGTTACACATTGTGCATATATATATTATGTATTAAATGGTAAATGGCTTGTATTTATAGAGCGCTTTCAGTGCAGAACACCCCAAAGCGTTGTACAACACGATCAGTCACTCACCCATTCACACTCACACACTGGTGGTGATAAACGATGTTGTAGTCTCAGCTGCCCTTGGACACTCTGACAGAGGGGGGGATGCCATGCACCGGTGCCCTTCCAAGACCCTCTGACCACCACCAGTAGGCAAGGTGGGTGAAGTGTCTTGCCCAAGGACACAACGACAATCTAACCCAGCTGGAGCTGGGGATCGAACCGGCGACCCTCTGGTTACCAGACCGGCCACTCTACTGAGCTAATGCCGCCCCATCAACAACAACAATCAACAATGTAATGATAAAAACATTAGCAGAAAATTTACAGTTAATATTGTACTGACAAAAATAGTACCAGAAAATTTTAGATTAATACTGTAATAATATAAACACTACCAGAAAATGTAAGATTACCATTGTAATGAAAAAAATAGTACTAGAAAATGTAAGATTAATACTGTAATAATAAAAAATTTAGCAGAAAATTTAAGATTAATGTTGTAATGGTTGGTGGTTTTGTAGTCAAAAATGGTAACATTTGAGTAATCACAGGACTATGATTTATGTATCCTAAAAGTGGTGTAATAATCACTGGATAATAGCATGTACAGATGGGCAAAGACCCTGTGTTTACCTAACCCAAATAATGGGTTAACCCACTGTCAGAAAAATAACCCGTTTGAAAAACCCACAAATTGGGTTAAAATAACCCCTATAACCCAAGACATGGGTATGGCTCTGAAAAAATAACCCAGAAATATAACCCAACGTGAATAACCCAGGATTTGGGTTAAAGAAACAACCCAAGTGTTTTTAGTGTGTACACCTAAAAACTGCCAGTATCAATTTATTATAATGTAACATTGTTTTTAGACAGTAAAAACTACAAGGCTAAAAACTGCCTTTAAAAATGTGCAGGGGCCACGTCCCCCATGCACCCCCCTCAAATTACGCCCATGCTGCCAGGTAACTTACCAGTGATCAGGAAAGTGATGGCATGTGGATCAAGAGGAGGGTCTCCTTTTTGACCAAACTGCAGCAAAGCCTGTCTGGGAATGAGCTGAGTTTCTGTGTGTCCCTCAGTGTTCATGGTCACATGTTCATCAGTGAACTGACAGGGCAGATACTGAATCTGGTGGGCACAGTACACACCTAGAGACAGACAGACACGCATAAAACAACTGATCCGTGTGTACCAGTGGGATTACCGAAAATAAACTAACTCCAAAATAGTTCAGATATACAACAACCCTTCAAATCACTTACCAGATAAGATAAAATAGTATATATGGACTTCCAACAGCCGGACCATGATTAAAATCTACTCTGATTCGTGTCCGTGCTGCACATTTCTTCTCAGGATACTTTCGCTTTCATTTAGAAAAAATAAAAACCAGCTTTGCGTGCAGCCCGCGTCACGTGACGGGCAGGTACAGTTTCACAAAAAATATTGCAAAACATTTGGATCTCACAAAGCGTGAAATAATTTACCTGTGGAACGTAGGTGTGTGTAATCTGAGACATCCTAATCTTAAATGATTTAAAATAAGGCAGTTGACTGACTCTGAACTGAACTTCAAAACTGAAGGAGCCTCTTGGATGAGAGGAGAAACGTCTTGAAGATTCAAAACAACAAAAATCGAGTTGGCTCTTTGATCACATGTACCTGTGGGTTTCAGCTGTTGTTTAATTGGTTGTTATTGGTAGTGTATTGTACACACGTGTGGGTCGTGTTCGTACCAAGTCAACAATGCGATTATTGTAAACCATCGCTACAGAAAACACACACACACACACACACACACACACAACAGAAGCAAACAGATTGACAGCGACGCCGTGCCTCTCCGCCGTGTTGCTGGTTTAATCCTGCTGCAGTACCAAATGTATCCAGAGGCGTCGCTGTGAGGACGCCTCGCCACCTGCGATCAGCGACTCGCTCTAAAGCGGAAGCGCCTTTTCCAACATGGTTGACGCGCCAAATGTCTTTCCACGTTCAGGGCTTCGTTGTGGTTTATAGTAACGTACTCTTTAACTTGTTCGACTGTTTCGGACCTTTACGCATTGACGCAGTTATAAAGCTGTGACTGACTGAGTCTACTCCCTCATGGAAGCTATGGACAAAGGTAATTCAATAAACTTTCATATGTTTACTCCCGTATGCTCTCCATGTTACATTAAACTTAAAATGTCTTATTGTTCATACCGATACATATTATTAAACTAAAGTTGTTCACATATCAGTCTTAATGAAGTCCAGTTTAACAGAACAAAGAGAAAACACGTTAGCTTCTGATTGTTTGGAGGACGGATCCTGCCATATCTAACAATACACATAGAAATAATAAATGGCTTGATAAAGTAATTAATTAGTCAAATATTGTCTCCAAAATATAAAAATAAGCCTTTTCTAAAAGCATTTGAATATAATTTGTAACGTAGACTAATATTTTTAAATCATTTTCAACAGTAATAACTTTACATGATCATTATTGTCTAATTTTCCATTTTACTTTTCATCTTATTTATTAATTAGTTTTCTTTTATGTTTTTTACAATTTTTTTCATATTCCATATTTATTTAATACTGCTATGTACAATATAATACTGTGTTTTATTTACTCACATTTTATTTCATTTTTTAAAAATTATTCTGTATTTTATTAAATTTACTGTCACTTCTTGTTTTATTATCATACACTGATTTATTTCCTCTTTGCATTTTCTCTTTTGTCCGTTTATTTACAGGTTGCTTTTCGTCTTTTCCTCATGCTCTCTTTTATTTTTCCTTCTGACTCCTGTAAATTGATAAACGGGGGCGAGAGGGGGGGGGGGGGGGGGGGGGGGGGGGGGGCTGGTGGGTGATAATAAAACAAGATGTGACAGTAAATTTAAAAAAATGATTAAATAAATACATAATAATAATAATAATAAAAATAATGAAATGTGAGTAAATAAAACACATTGTAATAAATGTGTACAAATTGTAAAAAATGATACAAATAAATAAGGAAACCAAATAATTACATAGGAAATAAAATGGAAAAGTAGATCTTGTAAAAGTTAAATTAACACTGTTGAAAATTACTAAAAAATATTTGTCAGACTGTAATCAAATACTTTGGAAAATACTGACCTGACCCCTTTTATCAAGAAACGGAAAAGAACTGAGACTGGCGACTTACGCTGGTTCACGGTTTGGAATGAGAGCTGTTGTTCTGTGGTACAAGCAGAGCGTGTCGGTAATGGGCTTGTAACGAGCATGCATGCTTTGCTGCTTGGGCGGTGCGGAGCAGAAGGAGACACATATGTATGAGTTATCTAACCAGGTTAGATGTGAGGTTGTTAATGTTACTCTCTTTTGTTTTCAGACTCAGCAGTTCTTCAGGGGGCGTTCCTCCAGGCAGATAAACTGTGTCTCCCCTCGTCCCTGTCCTTGATTCAGAAAGCTGACTGGAGTCGTGTGAAGCACCCGATCCTGCTGGCACTCGGAGAAATCTGTGGACATGATCAACCTGGTGATCAGCCCAACCTCCAAGCTCTAACCTGGAAAAAGAGGGTTGTTTGTGTTGTGTGGTTGAAGTTGTTGAGCAGCGAGGCGGAGGAAGATATTGAGAAGGAGTGGAGAGAGAACCCCTTCTTCTCCCTGCAGAACAGCCTCCCTGAAGTGAACCGTGTAGTCCTGCTGGAGTTGGTCAAGTCAATTTCAGCTGCACCTATTTTTGCCAGTTTTCTCCTCTGCCTTCCTCAGCATCAGATTTATGCAGAGCTAGAAAAGCTAATGGAACATGTGAGGATTGATCCCAGCAAGGAAGATGTCTGCTTCTTTTTGAAGGTGTGGAGGGAACTGTGGAAAGGCAGAGACAAACGTCTCACTGGGAAAGAAGAAAGCATAGAGATGATGTTTGCCAACCAGTTTGCAAGTCTGTCCTCAAATTCTCCCAGTGTTTCTCCTCAGGCTGCAAAAAAGTTAAAGCTAGATCTTCCAGCATCGTCGGCAAACACTGACGTTCTGCACGTTCTTCTTCATGCACTTCAGGACATGACGGATCAAATATCTTCAACAGATTTGTGCTTGCAGTCACTGTCGGTTTCCCTCGATTCTCTTTACACCTCCTTCCTAATAGACCAAGAAGTTGTCCTCCCAGTTGAAGAGAAACTGCTAATCCTTTGTCAAGTTTTTATCACCAGAGGACAGACCAAGACACTGAGTCGTGCACTTATTCAGGATGTTCTAAGAGACCTGCATGCTTGTCACTCACCATCATTGTTTCAGCCCAGTAGGGTGAAGTTGAGTGAGGCCTTGAAGATGATAACAGATTTAACACAATTTTGGCAGGAAAAAGATCTCCTTAAAGTTCACGACTTCTCAGGTCTTTGTTACTCTGCATTCCAGCTACAGCAGAGTGTCCAGAGGGTCCTGACTGCTCTAGAGGAGGAAAAAACTCCTGAAGTCGTGACTGAGAAGAACACACTTGGAGGTTTGCTAAAGTCACTGTCTCTCTCTGCCGTAGAGGCCCCCCCTGAAGTGCAGGCTCAGGTCACAGCCGCCATCATCAGTTACCACCTGGAAGACTATGAGAAGTTTGCTGCGCTGTTTGCCAGCCAGACGTCCTGGACTCGTTACAGCGAGCTCTGGATGGACTGCCTGGAGAAGAACCCCACGGCCTTCTGCCAGCACAACACCCTCATCAGCCTCTCCTCCACCCTCATGAACCACCTGCAGAGTGAAAACGTAAACGTCAGCTGGTGCAGGAAGCTGATGAAAATCACTGCAGATATTTTCTCTGCCCTTTCTTTAAAAAGCAAGAACAAAGTGCTGGCTGCAATACTGAGGTTATCCAGCAGAGGGTTCTTCAGCTGCCCTGTCCCCCCGGCTGTGACAGATGGGTTTGAACAAGAGCTCAACATGGCCTTCAACTGCATCATCAAGGGAGGGGGCAACGCCTCAACAGCTGAGTCACAGGGCAACCTGACCACAGCAGCGTCTTTGGTGGCAAGAGTGGCCTTTCAGAACCCAGAGGCAGCTTTAAAGTCCTGCTGCCACTCGGCTGTTTTCAAGAAGGGAGCTTTCAGTCTCATGGCGAAGATCCTGCAGCAGCTATCTGGACTCCGAGGAGAGAGGGAGGGAGAGGAGGATGACGGGAGGGATGCTGTGCTTGGTAGTCTGTTCTGTAGGTGTTTACAGAGAACAATCAGGAGCAGAGCACTGTCAGCCAGTGAAAAGGAGCAACTCCTCAAGTTTCTGGGTCTGCTGATGACGCCTGGCGTGGTCCAGGAGGGAGAAGAAAAGAAACAAATGTTTTTTTCTCCTCAAGAGGCAGTCAGCACCTTGGTCCTGCCTAACCTCTCAGCTGAAGGTGAGGATCCATCCTGCCTCCCTTTAGTCAGGCTTTAATCTGGGTATGCTTGATATGGTTTTATTCTTGGTGAGGAAATACCTCAAGTCTACTCCAGAGAAGTCTTCAGGATCAGTCCAAAAAAAAAAAAGTTATTGAAGTGTATTCTTCATAACCAGGTCTGATCATGCATGCTCTGTAGTATAAGGACTCTGCTGAAAACGGACTTTAGTTGAACAAAAAGGTACTTTATTATCACAATGCATGTTGTCTACACAGCCACTTGCTTATCCCGTCCCAAAACGTAGAACTCTGCCCTCAGAACGGTTTCACCTCCTAATATCCAATGGGAGAACTCAGTGCAGTCTTTGTTCTCCCACATCTGGTTTCCACCCAACCTTGATTTACAGTGAGTTAGGATGGTTTGAGCAAAGATAACATAGTGGCCCCTTTTCTAAATTATTTATGTCCAAGGTAGGTGGCGCTCGCATCTGTTTCTGGTTGAGACTTTAGGCTCAGAAATTCAGGGTCAGTGTGTTTCTAGGTCAGAGTTTAAACTTCATTATTCCCTTCATATAATCATTATTCACCTCATTATAAAATATCAGAATTAGTTTCATAAGGAAATAAACCTGTTCACTAACTATTTTCAGTCTTAAATCCTAAAACAGTTCAGAACAGATGAAGGTAAACCCTCAGATTTGATAGCAGATCAGTAACCTTATCAGGGTCATCCTTGTGCTGACCGTGGATCAGGGGAAGAGAGGTTGTCCACTGATTGGGAGGTCAGGGTTCAATCCAGGCCCAAGACATGTGTTGAAGTATCCTTGAGCAGGATGCTAACCCCCCCACCTGCCTCCCAGGTGCTGTGAAACTCTCTGCTCCTCGGGGATGGGTCAAACGCAGAGAACAAACTCCTCTGTGATGTTCTGTGGTATACGCATGTGGCCTCACATCACTTCCCCTTTCCCTTCATTATATATACTATAAACATGTTATAAAGCCTGAGAGGAAGAGAGACAATGCTAAATTTTATCTACTTTTATCAGCGAGTCTAGGAGACATTTGGAGGACACATTTTAAATAATGTCTGGTTACAACATGCTGCTTTGGCTGTTGTTTGTCATCAGATTCAACTTCAGCTCCATTTGAATTGAATAAAAATGTCAAATACCCAAACTGAAGGACTGATCAGAGTCAGGTCCAGAGATCAGATTAGAATATCAAACTCCTGTCAGCTGGAAAACTTTTTTAGTTATAACTAACTGTGTGTGTGTGTGTGTGTGTGTGTGTGTGTGTGTGTGTGTGTGTGTGTGTGTGTGTGTGTGTGTGTGTGTGTGTGTGTGTGTGTGTGTGTGTGTGTGTGTGTGTGTGTGTGTGTGTGTGTGTGTGTGCGTGCGTGCGTGCGTGCGTGCGTGCGTGCGTGCGTGCGTGCGCGCGTGTGTGTGTGTGTGTGTGTGTGCGTGTGTGTGTGTGATCTCATGTATGTCTCTAAGTAGACCTGATGTCTTCCCTCTGCTCCGTGTGTTTCTCCAGGCGATGGAACCTTGGATTTAGAGTTTAGTCTGCAGCTCCTCCACGCTGCTCTGTCTGTGGAGGTCCAGGAAGCGGCGCCCTCCCCTCACTGGGTGTTGGACTGCTCTCCCATCCCCCTCCTCTATATTCTGGCCCAGCTTTACAACCAGGCTCTTATGTGTGTATGATGATGGTCCTCTTAACCCTAAATTTGACCGTTTATTTTTTATTTACGACCTAATGTGATGTCTGTTAGATGTTGGGAGCAGCCATCAGAGGGCACTGTCCAGCTGCGCTCCATGGACACCAAGGAGCTGCTGGAGTCTGTGCTGACCGCGCTGGGACAGGTGATGGGTGCGGAGGTGGCGATGGCCCCCAGCAGCTGGTCCAGGGCTCTGTTCTGGCTCTACAACAAAGTGGAGGAGCTGGATTGGACAGTTCGGTTCCACCTAAAGCCGCTGTGGGGGGAGCACTTTAAAAACGAGGTGCCTTTGTCCCTGCTGGCTGTGTGTGACCTGCCTGAACAGGTCAGTACTTCTACATTCATCCTGTTTGTACGTCATAATATTTAGTTTTAAACTAAACGGTTTGCTGTGATGCGTCTCCTGTAGGAGTGGTCAGGCCTGGACCTCCCTCAGTACGGCCAGGGCACAGGCCTTTTAGCCTGGATGGAGTGCTGCTCTGTGTCCGACTCCCTGCAGTCCACCATGCTGCGCCACCTCTCTTTAGACCAGCGCCGACCCGACCACGTCAGCATGTTCAGTAAAGGCCTGCTGGTGGCGCTGACGCAGACCCTCCCCTGCTGCTCTTTCTCCCAGTGGAGCCGGCTGCTGAAAGGACTGAAGGAGCTGATCGTCTCAGGTCGGCTGAACGTCCCCTTCTCTCTGGAATATGTGGACTACCTGCCCCTGTTGGACCTGAGGCGGTTTTCATGTGAGCTGCGCCTGTCGGTCCTGTTGCTTCGAGTCCTTCAGCTGCTCTGTGGCTCCAGCTGCTCCCACTGGCTGTCAGCTGGTGGCTGGGCCCACGTCAGCAGGCTGTACACTCACGCTGTGAGGGAAATAATGAATTCAGTCAAATCCAGACTGCCTCTTCCTTCACCTGCTGCTGCTTCAGCATCTCCAGTAACATCAGCAACCAGAGACTCAACCTCAGATCCACTGAAAGACACAAAAACCTCTCCTCACAAAGTACAAGGCTCCACCGTGGAGGAGGTGGGTCCAGCTCCGAGCCAGGAGGTTCTGTTTGTTCTCAGCCAACTCTTCTGCCACGTTCAGCACATCCAGGTGAGAGGAATGTCAAACATCACTTCATGGAGGTGGATCATTGTTCTGACAGAAGAGGACAAGGACCAACTGTAAATTCCAACATATGGTGACAAAAAGTAAACTTTTGTTTCTTCCAGGTGATGATGCCCGGAGGCCAGTCGGAGCTTCTGTTCCTGTGCAGTCTGGAGATCCTCAGTCACTATGAGGCCGTCATGGCCGCCTTCCCAGACAGCTGCAGCCCCGCTGAGAGCGACAACACCCGACACTTTTTCTCCACCATCACTGACAACCTGGACGACCAGGAGATGAAAGCTCTGCTGCAGCAAAAGATCGCTCAGCTGGTGTCATCGGCAGCTTGACACAAACACTGGGCTCACTTGTGTTTTCTACTGGAGTCTCAGGATTCCGTAATCTAATGGGACATTTGAAAATGAATAAAATGGTTTCTGAGAACATGAGCTCTTACTTGTGTTTAAATCCAGGTGAATGTAAAACAGGATTTTAAAACTTCTGTAATGAAATATATTCAGAGTATATTCGCTGTTCTTCCTCTTACTGCTGCACCAGCATAAACAGTCTGATGCTAAATATATAAAATATAATGTTCTAACCTACAGTGTCAGGATGACACTTTTGAGTAAGAGTTGTTTTAATGACGTGAAAAAGATCTGCTGCAGCGTCTCCCCTGACTGGACTATGAGTGTTGCTCCAGTCAGAGAACCACTTCCTGTTTCTAGAGGCTTCACCCCAGTAGGTGTAGTCCTCACTGTAGATAAATAACTAATAAAACACTTCATAATGACCTGAATATCCTTTAAAAATCCAACTCGACCTCCCTCCCAGTGACGGCTGGAGGCTGACTCCAGCTCCTTCACAGGAACAAGCAGGTGAAGAAGATGAAAGAATTCACCGCAGAAATTATATCAATGTCATCATCATCATCATCATTTCTACTGCAAATGTCCACAAAATGACAAAAGTGAAGTTTTTGAGACATTCTCAGATGACGGGAACACTGTAACCTAATGGTCCCAGTCAGACTGACTGGTCAGAGCTAATCTTTCTCCTACAGCAGGTGGGATGTTCATTTATGTATTTGGCCTTGAACTTAGACATGAAACCAGAGCATTGAGGCTAACAACAAACTGCTTAGAGGGATGAACACTGTCAGGCTCTGCCAGAGGTTTTCTACTCATTTTCACATAAACACTTCTAAATATCAGAACTATCCATTTAAAACTTGTTCTATCAGGGCCTTGTTTCTCCAGATAAGTCAGAAAATTACTTTATGTTAGTAAACGTTTTGCTGAGCTCAAGTAGACTTTTAGTAAGGATTGTGTTCAGTTTTAGGAATGAGGCCCCTGATACCTAAGGTTTGGGAATGTAATAAAATAAATCAGGCCCAATTTTATTGATCCTAATTTTATATGAATACCGTAATTAATAAATTTGACACCAAAATGTACATCTGAGTGGATTCAGCCTCCTGTGATTGAGATCGCCTGATGGGAGCAGGTCTGTTCCCCTGGCTTTCAGCTGGAACTCACCTGAGATAACGGTCATGACTCGAGTCACCCTGGGCTGCACTGACTGGTCCAGTTCACTGATGAAAAGCTGAGGCTGTTTCAAATATATCTACTTTCATGAAATACAAATAAAACTCTTGTTGCAACAACAACAAAATGATGAAGAATCAATGTGGTTAAAACTACTTAACTAACTTTCTCTAATCGATGAGGCTGAAACTTCTCACAGGAGAGTTGATCTGAGCTGGGATTAGAATCCGTTATTAATGCACTGAGATTAAAATAAACCACGCTATGTTCATGAAGGAAGTCACGTTTTAATACTAGACGTTTTATCTCTACTTGATGTTGATAAAGCTTCCCCCTTGTGACAGCAGGCCCTCAGCATCCTGCTGCTGGGAAGGAGGAAGTCAGGGAGGAGCTCAGCAGATAGTGTGATCCTGTGGAGAGATGAGGTTCAAAGGAGCTCTGTAGGGGTGACCCGGGACAGAGGAGTCAGTTTGTGCTAATCCTGAGAAAGTCAGAGATCACTGAGTCCTTTCTGACCTGTAGGAGCACCCTGATGTTTCTGCTAGTCAGCTGTAGACTTATTTGGAGAGAATGATGTGCCTCAGAGTGCTGTTCAACATCATGGTGTTTACCTATGGAGAGGTGCTGAGGGGAGGAGCTACATGAAGGAGATGGACAGCCTCTGCAGAGGTACTGGACAGATTTAACCACCAACACCTAATAGGGCTGACAAAACTCATAAACCAACCTCTGAGGGTGGTGGAGGAGTCAGAGAGAAAACACTAATCTGTGGTTTTAACTGTTTTCTGTTTGAATATCAGTAACTAAGTGACCTGATTGTTCCTTATTGCATTGAAATCTGGGGTACTACATATAAACCATATACAAATAAAGTTTTGATTTTACAAAAAAGAGCCATAAGCATCATTAGTCAAAGTTCTTATAGAGCTCCCACCAGTCAACTATTTTCTGAGTTAAAAGTATTAAAGTTTGGTGATCTAGTTGATTATAGTATTTTCAAAATGGTTTATAAAGCTCATATGAAATCTTTACCAAGAATCATCCAAATGAAACTTGAAAAAAAAAGTAGTTATAACTTTTGTAGGGTGTAAGATTTTTATAAAACGTAGATTTAGAACCAAAGTGTTGGAGAGACGCGTTTCTGTGTATGGAGTCTGTTTATGGAACAAACTGAAATCAGACAAGAATCAATTATAAGTTAAAAACAATATTTTGAGAAAATATAAGAATTAATCTTGATTTCTACCTGTTTTCTCTGCAAAGACTTGTAGATGAGGTTACATTAATAATAAATGAAGTAGTTGTTAATCAGGCATGTTAATAGGCAGCTGTCTTTCAGTTAAAGTGAATTTATGTTATTTTATTGATTTAATTACTAGGGGATTGGGGCAGATTCGTCTATCTGCTCCTTTTCATTTAAGTATTTGTAAGTTTTGTTTGTTCATTTTGTTGTTTTTAAAGAATGAAATAAAAATTTTTTTTAATAAAAACGAACCCAAATCACATCCATTTGTCCCACGTTGTTCTGAGTTGGATCTGGTCTCCGTCCTATCAGGCACCAGAGCTCCAGTCAGAGTGAATCCTTCAAACTCCAAAGAACAGAAGGACACATCCTAGAACTCCTGTGATGTTGACTTTTATTCATATATATTCATATATAGATCTGTATACTGCTGCTACTTTGAAAAACTATGACATTATCACCTGTAGGCATAAATAAGAACTTGTTTTTCTCTCTCAAAACCTTGTAAATAAACCAACTGGAGACAGTTATGGGTCGTTTTCAGCACCATTGAATAGTACATTCTCTATATTGCATCGAGATATAAAAATATACAGATATAGGTGTTTCTTCTTGAAAACATTCTTTCTGCTTCTTCTGTTTTTGTTTTCAATGGCATGACACGAGAGAGGAAGGAAAAGAACTCCACACTTCTGAGGACTGTCACCATTATTACTGTTTCTATGACTCACCCTGATCAGATCAGAATGACTCACCCATTAATCCATTCACAGCACATTGTAAGCATCAGTAGCAGCCGTACATGAGGGAAACAAAAAGAAAAAAAACACAAATTAGAGGCTTGTTCTGTGAAATGTTTCATGCTCACAGCTGGCCCTCCCAACCATTACTAGAGAGGAAAAAGTAAAAGATGCTAACGGGGACAGGAGTGTGTGGGGGCTGTTACCGAGTCCAGTAACGCACCAAGACAAGCTCAGCATCCTACCAGAGCGGTGATGATGCTCCTGGTGCTTTGCTAATAACCACAAAATGAAAAAGAAACCAAAATACGTGAAATTAAAGAACAATAATGTTGACTTTTAATTGTTTGAGGCAACTAAGATGAAGTCGGGATGAGTAAAGTTTGCACTGCATAGTGAGGGACTTCTGAGATGGGTTCACCTGGTTCGTTTGTCAGATGGGATTATTGCCCTGTGTCTGCCTCATGCTCAAACAGTAAACACACACACATACACGGTAAACACACAGCCCCACCCAGGACGAGCAGGACACAGGAGCAGTGATAAAGACACAGCAAACGGAGCTGGTGGGTCAGGACTCTGCTGAGCCCCTGGTGTTCTTCTACAGCTGCTGGAGAAGTCTTTGTGGATGAAAAATGTCCAAATACTAGTCCAAAAGCAGGCCACTAGTCAACAGCGGTCTCATTTTCCATCTACTTGTCATCTGTGAGTCAGACTGGTGCTGCGGCCCACCGTCCTTAAGAAGACCTCAAATCCGCAAGGAGGAGGCCAGCTCATAGAACAAGACGTAGGCGTCGCTGCTGCGCACTTGGCTGGATGACATTGGCGTTACTCTGAAATGACAAACATACGGTTGATGGTCATGATGCGTTTTTTATTTGTTTTTGTTCTGAGTGACATAATATAAGAAACCCATTGATAACATCGTGTGGACACCTGTAGGGCTCCACACTACATTTAGTGTTTGGGCCTGAAACGTTTTAAACATCTCTCTGATCCAGCAGGTAGAAACAAAGGAGACCTTCAGATCCTTTGATAACTCAGCTGTGTTACAGGTGTGATAGACGTGTAGACACACACATAAAGTGATTTCTGATGTTTGTGATAAAGAAACTAAATGATAAGCTCAGATTCTTCACACAAAGTATATCACAATACAGACCACAGCTGACTAAATGATTTTAATACAAAAGCACAATAAGAACAATAAAAATGAACAACCCTGAGCGTCCTCTACACCAGACAGTAACCCAACAGTCAGAGGTTCTTCAGATCTGCTGACCACCACAGATAGCACCACCTTTCATGATGCTTTAAAAAACCTAAACGAGTTAGTGAAAAACCTAATGTCCCTCTGGGATTAATACAGTATATTTGATTTGATTAGAAAAAACGAGTCCTAGATAATCTGTGAATGGCCCCATTCCCACCTGGCACTAACATCTGTCCTGGTTGATCTGAGTAAAGACAGACTGAACGCTCTCAATACCCATCAAAGAAGTCTCAACCTTCAGAGTTGGTCTGGGACTCTGTCCTCCACCTATGGTCTCGTTTTTAGAGCTGATGGACCTGATGTGGACACTATACAGTAAAATGTGCTGTGTCGATCACATAATCTGAGCAGAATGTCACCGTTAGCCTGAGACCATCTAGCTGTGGTCACAACAGACAGTATTTACCTCCACCAGAGTGTGAATGAATGATCAAAGCTGTGGGTGTCTACAGGGAAATAAATATAATCCATCATCATTATTATAAATAATTCTCTAAAGTGTGACTCAGGTGACTGAACTGTGTTCATGTCTGAATAATGAAGTCCAGGTGATTTGACAGAAACACCGCTGACTCGCTGTCTGACATGTTTATTTACCTGTAGCTGCGATCTGATCAGTCCAGACTGAGTTTAAAACTAACTAACTCTGGAGGAGATGGGAGTCACCTTACTTGTGTTGTAGTAGTACCGTAGTTGTTATGTGGCAGTAGTACACACACTGTCCAAATCCTCATAATCCCAACGTTTGGGTCAGTAAAACAACAGTAATTGGTTCATGTACCAAACCATGACTTAGATCAATGGCCTTCATCAGTACTCGGTATCAGCAAATACTCAAATGTATGTACTGGTACTTGGTTTGAAAAAAATCTGGCATCAGTGCATCCCTAGAACAGAGCCAATGAGGCCTGACTGATGTCATTCATTGTCCTCAGTGCTGTCCACTATCGATTAGATGAGTCAGGATGCTGTTAGCAGCAGTTCTGGACCGACCCCACCCCCTCAGCCTCTTACCTGGAGTCATTAAACGTGTACCACTCTCCAGAGTTGGGATTGCGACAGAAGGCTGTGTAGTGACCGCCCATGGTGGTGCCTGAGTGGTTGGACACAGCATACAGGTTGTATACCGCATTTGCTGCAAAGGACAAAAGTTACCAAAGTTACTGCTTTGGAAACCAGCTTTAAATTCATATTGGAATACTAATATTTATATAACATTCTAATATATCATGATAGAGCTTCTGAATTATTTGCTAATAAACCTCCAAACTTTCTACATATTCAGAGTTAGCTTATGCGTAGGGGCTTACTGCTGTTTTCAGAGGCAAACTCTCGCAGGTCGAGATCCTTCATTGGGAAGTTAACAAACGTAGACAATTTGCTGGTTCTTCGTGCCTCAGAGAAGCGTTTCAGGTCTGCAGAGGAGGAGAGTCAAGGAGCAGCTGCTAACATTCACCACTAAAAACACACAGAAATCTCTGACAGCACCTTCACTCAGCCTGAGGACATTTAGACTGTTAAATCCATGAAATAGAGCTCTGTTAATGTACGAGAGAACACATCAGAACCAGGACTACACACTGGAGTCTGGAGCAAAGGATACGCAGCACTAAAATCTTGGGGAACTTCTGTATTGTGAACTTCTTCGTGCACCTCCTCCTGGCTTTACACCTGTAGCATGTCTGAGGAGAGGAAACACCTGCTGTAAAACCTGGAGCTGAAAGGAAAACTAACTCCTGTTTTGCTCTGATAACCATAACGCACAGTGCAAATAGAGACATATTTACAGTCATTACCAAACTATGTGAACAATTTGTGTGCAGCTGCCAAAGTGGGTTTGATTGTTGAGCTGAAAGAATATTGTGACCTAAAAATATTTAAAGGGAGGAATCGCTCAGGAGACTGGCTGTTCAGGAAAAATAATCTAATTTAGGCAGCGTCTCCACACAGCAGCTACATTTTGACCCAGTGTTCCTGAATAACAGTTACTTCTATCATACTTGAATCTGTCTCAGGTTAAAATGACAACATCGCCACCTGCTGGTGCAAATCTGGTAGTGAAACAGATTGTTGGTCAGCACTGTTGCCTCGCAGCAAGGAGGTCGTGGGTTCGCGTCCCGGCTCTGCGGCCTCTCTGCGTGGAGTTTGCATGTTCTCCCCGTGCGTGCGTGGGTTTCCTCCGGGTACTCCGGTTTCCTCCCACAGTCCAAAGACATGACTGTCAGGCTAATTGGGCTGGTAAATTGTCCTTAGGTGTGAGTGGGTGTGTGGTTGTTTGTCTCGTTCGTCTCTGTGTGGCCCTGTGATGGACTGGCGACCTGTCCAGGGTGTCCCCCGCCTCTCGCCCCTTGACCGCTGGAGATAGGCACCAGCTGCCCCGCGACCCTCTGTGGAGGATTAAGCGGCTACAGAAAATGGATGGATGGATGGATGGATGGAATATTTATTCCTTCACTTGAACAGAGTAAAATACAAAAACTCATGAGGTCAAGCTGATGACCATCATAAGACTCCTTAAGCAAACAGCAGGACTGTGCATGAAGCTCAGAGAGGATTATTACTAGTTAGTAGTTGCCATGGACACCTACCGGCTTCTCATCCCCATCAAGGATATCCTCTTTGGTGAAGAGCCGCATGCAGTCCATCAGGCTCACCTCACCGTAGCCCTTCTGAGCACAAACATAGACGCATTTATATCAGCACGCACAAAAACAACACACACATTTACATCAGCACGCACAAAAACAACACACACATTTACATCAGCACGCACAAAAACAACACAAACATTTACATCAGCATGCACAAAAACAAACACACAAAGCAAAGCAGAAACAGAGATAGGAAAAAAACAAAGATGAAGGTTTATATAGAGTGTCTTTCTAGATATACTGTACATCACAGATTTCTTTACAAAAATAATAATAATAAACAAGTTAGACTAATAGACACAGAGAGCTGATAAAAGAGATCTCAGAGTAACTAATCTACAGGTGTTCACACAAGATGAACTGGTTCAGATTAGTGGATTCAGGTATCTAAACCAGTCTATGTTCTCACTAGAGGTGTAACACTACAGATATTTATAACAAAAATATTCATTATGAGCTTTTGGTTCAGGATGTTTGAACAGCAAACCCAGACAAGTCAGCAAAGTCTAATCTAACTCAGTTTGTTACCTATACAAGTCACAGTATCTCATTATTTCTGTAGATGTCATTTTGTTGTATACTATTATCCAGCTGTTGTAATGCCCTTACATAAACACAGGGAGACAAGCGTACATCACACTGGCATCATAAAAGGTCCTTCTCTGAAGACGTTCTCTTGATTTTCTTGTTCTTTTTATTTGAATGTTTTAATCAAACTCATCTTTCAGTGGTGTTTACTTGTATCCTTCATGGCTGCAGTCTCATTTATAAAACTCTCTTACGCACAAAACGGGCCTGAAAGTAGCCTAAGTCACTTTCTACATAAACGTTGGTTTATTTTAAAAAGGACAGAAAAATGTAGCTCTGAACCTGGTGTCAGCACACTTTGGAGAGCGCAGCCGTGAGATGGAAACATGGTGGTTTTATGACACATTTTCAGACTTGTAGCTAATTATACTGTAGTTGTTCATGACTTATTCAAGTTTGTTTTATGACACCTGATAGTTGATTACTGGCTACTGCACACTACACCCCACGCTGCTGGAGGACAGGAAGCCTCTGCTCTCAAGCCCAGAACTTGTTAGTTGTTCCCTGTACCAGACTGAGAACTTGTTAGTTGTTCCCTGTACCAGACTGAGAACTTGCTAGTTGTTCCCTGTACCAGACTGAGAACTTGTTAGTTGTTCCCTGTACCAGACTGAGAACTTGTTAGTTGTTCCCTGTACCAGACTGAGAACTTGTACAGACTAAGAACTTGTTAGTTGTTCCCTGTACCAGACTGAGAACTTGTTAGTTGTTCCCTGTACCAGACTAAGAACTTGTTAGTTGTTCCCTGTACCAGACTAAGAACTTGTTAGTTGTTCCCTGTACCAGACTAAGAACTTGTTAGTTGTTCCCTGTACCAGACTGAGAACTTGTTAGTTGTTCCCTGTACCAGACTGAGAACTTGTTAGTTGTTCCCTGTACCAGACTAAGAACTTGTTAGTTGTTCCCTGTACCAGACTAAGAACTTGTTAGTTGTTCCCTGTACCAGACTGAGAACTTGTTAGTTGTTCCCTGTACCAGACTGAGAACTTGCTAGTTGTTCCCTGTACCAGACTGAGAACTTGTTAGTTGTTCCCTGTACCAGACTGAGAACTTGTTAGTTGTTCCCTGTACCAGACTGAGAACTTGTACAGACTAAGAACTTGTTAGTTGTTCCCTGTACCAGACTGAGAACTTGTTAGTTGTTCCCTGTACCAGACTAAGAACTTGTTAGTTGTTCCCTGTACCAGACTAAGAACTTGTTAGTTGTTCCCTGTACCAGACTGAGAACTTGTTAGTTGTTCCCTATACCAGACTAAGAACTTGTTAGTTGTTCCCTGTACCAGACTGAGAACTTGTTAGTTGTTCCCTGTACCAGACTAAGAACTTGTTAGTTGTTCCCTGTACCAGACTGAGAACTTGTTAGTTGTTCCCTGTACCAGACTGAGAACTTGTTAGTTGTTCCCTGTACCAGACTGAGAACTTGTTAGTTGTTCCCTGTACCAGACTAAGAACTTGTTAGTTGTTCCCTGTACCAGACTAAGAACTTGTTAGTTGTTCCCTGTACCAGACTAAGAACTTGGGGGGACTGGACCTTTCAATCTGCTGCTCTCAGACTATGAAACAGTTTGCCATTTCTTTTGAGACAGGCATTTTTTATGAAGCAAAAACAATTTTGTTCCATATTTCATTTATTGCCGAATTGAAAAACTACATTGCACTGAACTGGCAACATAAGGTTATGTGGGGTGACCAGACACTTTGTTTGTGTTTGTGTGTGTGCGTGCGTGCGTGCGTGTGTGTTCTAACCTTGGCAATAGGCAGAGATAGATCCCAGAAAGGATCAAACACTGTGGAGCAGAAACCACAGTGGCTGCAGGTCAGCGAGCTCTTCAGCTGCCCCACAAACAGGTCTGAAAGAAATAAGATTCCCACAATTCAACCTGTGTGATGACTGAATCAAAAACCCCGACATGAAAACATTGGTTTATCTTTTCCTTTTTTGTATTTTGTAATATTTCCTATAGCTCCAGTCTGCCAAACGGATTCCTTCAACTCACCGACTATCTTACTGTCTTCTCTTTCCAGGTATTTACTCCACATCTTCTTCCCTTTCTCTTCATCTCTAAAAGTTAAGAACAGGTGAAACAATACAACACTTTAATATATAAGGGTCTTCTACTAAACCATATTAACTAAACATGGAACTGTTTCAATATTATAATATAACAATGATACATTACAGTGCTCCCTATGCAATGCATTGTGGGTCAATGATCATGTACAGTGGCTAAATGTGACAGGTTTTAGAGGCCAGTAGTAAACTAATCCCCTAAGAGCCACTTGGTGCTTCTGGTTTCAGGTTCTAGTTGAAAGTCAACATCTAAGTGAACAATACAAGACCTGCAGGTCCTGTCTGTGACTCATCCATCTGATACTTCTGTCAACAAGAGCTCATGGGAGAGGAGCTCACATGTTTATGTTTATGTACTGGTCATTGAAATGTAACTCCCAATTTCATGAACTAAAAGCAAAAATCTACTTTTAAATAAATAAATAAATGAATAAATAAATGAATAAAATGTTTCTGAGGTGTTTTTTCTTGTTTAGGTTTCCTAGATTATTCTCTGTAACCACACACACGTGAGACGTTATGATGCTAACTTCAGTCACTGTGACAAGCAGCCTAGAAACCCGACCTGTCAGAGTGATGTTAGCTCCCCACGGTCCTAAAACCTGCTGCTTCAAAGGAACCAACAGGTGAGTCAGAGAGAACAGAGCTGATAGAGGAGCCGATAGAGGAGCCGATAGAGGAGCCGATGGAGGGGCCGATAGAGGAGCCGATAGAGGAGCCGATAGAGGAGCCAATAGAGGAGCCGATAGAGGAGCCGATGGAGGAGCCGATAGAGGAACAGATAGAGGAGCTGATAAAGGAGCTGATAGAGGAGCTGATAGAGGAGCTGATAAAGGAGCCGATAGAGGAACAGATAGAGGAGCTGATAGAGGAGCTGAGAGAGGAACTGATAGAAGAGCTGATAGAGGAGCAGAGAGAGGAGCTGATAGAGGAGCAGAGAGAGGAGCTGATAGAGGAGCTGAGAGAGGAGCTGATAGAGGAGCTGAGAGAGGAGCCGATAGAGGAGCTGAGAGAGGAGCTGATAGAGGAGCCGAGAGAGGAGCAGAGAGAGGAGCTGATAGAGGAGCAGAGAGAGGAGCAGAGAGAGGAGCCGATAGAGGAGCTGAGAGAGGAACTGATAGAAGAGCTGATAGAGGAGCCGATAGAGGAGCCGAGAGAGGAGCCGAGAGAGGAGCTGAGAGAGGAGCAGAGAAAGGAGCTGATAGAGGAGCAGAGAGAGGAGCAGAGAGAGGAGCCGATAGAGGAACAGATAGAGGAGCTGATAGAGGAGCTGAGAGAGGAACTGATAGAAGAGCTGATAGAGGAGCAGAGAGAGGAGCTGATAGAGGAGCAGATAGAGGAGCTGATAGAGGAGCAGAGAGAGGAGCTGATAGAGGAGCCGAGAGAGGAGCCGAGAAAGGAGCTGATAGAGGAGCTGATAGAGGAGCAGATAAAGGAGCCGATAGAGGAACAGATAGAGGAGCTGAGAGAGGAGCTGAGAGAGGAGCCGATAGAGGAGCAGATAGAGGAGCTGAGAGAGGAGCTGAGAGAGGAGCTGATAGAGGAGCCGATAGAGGAGCCGATAGAGGAACAGATAGAGGAGCTGAGAGAGGAGCCGATAGAGGAGCCGAGAGAGGAGCCGATAGAGGAGCCGATAGAGGAGCAGAGAGAGGAGCGGATAGAGGAGCCGATGGAGGAGCCGATATAGGAGCTGATGGAGGAGCCGATGGAGGAACAGATAGAGGAGCCGATAGAGGAGCCAATAGAGGAACAGATAGAGGAGCCGATAGAGGAGCAGATAGAGGAACAGATAGAGGAGCTGAGAGAGGAGCAGAGAGAGGAGCTGATAGAGGAGCAGAGAGAGGAGCAGAGAGAGGAGCCGATAGAGGAGCTGAGAGAGGAGCCGATAGAGGAGCCGATAGAGGAGCCGATAGAGGAGCCGATAGAGGAGCCGATAGAGGAGCCGATAGAGGAGCCAATGGAGGAACCGATAGAGGAGCTGATAGAGGAGCAGAGAGAGGAGCTGATAGAGGAGCAGAGAGAGGAGCTGATAGAGGAGCAGAGAGAGGAGCTGATAGAGGAGCCGATAGAGGAGCTGATAGAGGAGCCGATAGAGGAGCCGATGGAGGGGCCGATAGAGGAGCCGATAGAGGAGCCGATGGAGGGGCCGATAGAGGAGCCGATAGAGGAGCCGATAGAGGAGCCGATGGAGGAGCTGAGAGAGGAGCTGAGAGAGGAGCCGAGAGAGGAGCTGAGAGAGGAGCCGATAGAGGAGCTGATAGAGGAGCTGAGAGAGGAGCCGATATAGGAGCTGATAGAGGAGTCGATAGAGGAGCCGATGGAGGAGCCGATGGAGGAGCCGATAGAGGAGCCGACAGAGGAGCTGATAGAGAAGCCAATAGAGGAGCCAATGGAGGAGCCGAGAGCTGATAGAGGAGCCGATGGAGGAGCCGATATAGGAGCTGATGGAGGAGCCGATGGAGGAGCCGATAGAGGAGCCGATAGAGGAGCCAATGGAGGAACCGATAGAGGAGCTGATAGAGGAGCAGATAGAGGAGCTGATAGAGGAGCTGAGAGAGGAACTGATAGAGGAGCCAATGGAGGAGCCGATAGAGGAGCTGATAGAGGAACAGATAGAGGAGCTGATAGAGGAGCCGATAGAGGAACAGATAGAGGAGCTGAGAGAGGAGCCGATAGAGGAACAGATAGAGGAGCCGATAGAGGAGCAGATAGAGGAACAGATAGAGGAGCTGAGAGAGGAGCCGATAGAGGAACAGATAGAGGAGCTGATAAAGGAGCTGATAGAGGAGCTGATAGAGGAGCTGATAAAGGAGCCGACAGAGGAACAGATAGAGGAGCTGATAGAGGAGCTGAGAGAGGAACTGATAGAAGAGCTGATAGAGGAGCCGATAGAGGAGCTGATAGAGGAGCCGATGGAGGAGCCGATAGAGGAGCTGATAGAGGAGCTGATAGAGGAGCCGATGGAGGGGCCGATGGAGGGGCCGATAGAGGAGCTTATAGAGGAGCCGATAGAGGAACAGATAGAGGAGCTGATAGAGGAGCCGAGAGAGGAGCTGATAGAGGAGCCGATAGAGGAGCCGAGAGAGGTGCTGATAGAGGAGCTGATAGAGGAGCAGAGAGAGGAGCTGATAGAGGAGCCGAGAGAGGAGCTGATAGAGGAGCAGAGAGAGGAGCTGATAGAGGAGCTGAGAGAGGAGCCGAAAGAGGAGCTGAGAGAGGAGCTGAGAGAGGAGCCGATAGAGGAGCTGAGAGAGGAGCTGATAGAGGAGCTGAGAGAGGAGCCGATAGAGGAGCTGAGAGAGGAGCTGATAGAGGAGCTGAGAGAGGAGCTGATAGAGGAGCCGATAGAAGAGCCGATAGAGGAGCTGAGAGAGGAGCTGATAGAGGAGCTGATAGAGGAGCCGATAGAGGAGCCGATAGAGGAGCTGATAGAGGAGCTGATAGAGGAGCCGATAGAGGAGCCGATAGAGGAGCTGATAGAGGAGCTGATCAGAACATTACATTAAGACACGCTACAGATTACTATTGCTGTTACAGCATAAAGTGTTTAATTTTAAACATACCGTAGTTTTACTATACCTTAAATAAAAAATGCTTTATGTTTTTTTTTTTCAATCAAGTAAAAAGTTTATAAAAGATGAGACTAGGTTGTCAAACAAAACTTTTTCCAAAAAGTATATTTTGAGAAAGGGTATATACTGTAAAAACCAATCAGCAGCAACACAAACAGAAACAATGGAGCAGAGAGATGATCGTTTTATATCTGGAATAAACTCAGTCAGGATTTAGAGTTTGTGTCAGATAAAGATGATAACTGTAAGGTTTGTTCTAATGTTCATAAATAATTTAATAGTTATGTTAATAAACGATTAGAAATGGCTATTTTTGCCATTAAAGTCTTAACAGTCAACAAAGACCGTTTAGTTTAGTTTTAGTTAGAAGTTTTTAGTTTTAACTTTAATGACAGGAGATTCATTTTGTTGACTCTACTGATAAAATGTTCTTCTAATAAAGTGAGTTTTAGTAAATCTGGATGTCATTTTTATGTTGAGGCAGCTAGTCACTAATAAAGAAACTAGTAATCTAACTTAGTTACTTTACTGATAACCAGGTTTTAAAAGTGATAAAGTTACTTTTGAAAGCAGTAATCAGAAGCTCAGAGGGGACAGAGCCTTTACTGTTACTGAAAGACCTCCTCTCTGGACACTTTATAATAATTTTTAAAGATCAACCTCTTTAGCTTGGCTTTCAACCCAGTATGAGTTGTTTAAAATTGTGTTTGGTTTCAGTGATTTTTACTCATTTTAATGTGCTTTTTAACTTATTTATGTTGTTATTTTCTTTTATCCTGTAATGTTTTTGTGCCTTTGTGATCAGAGTGGCCACAACCTCTCAAACCTTGTTAAGTTCAAACACAACAAAACTGAAGCACAGCCGCATCATAATCAAAGATGGTCGACATAAATTGAATTATCCAAAATGTGCTTTAACAGAAGGGACGGCCCATCAGCGTACACACATCACTCTCTTTCTATACCAATTTCAGTAGTATTTTTGAAAAACCATTATGACATGAACTATGAGTGGATGGATTTAGTAAAATAATGATATAAAAAACTAAATATTTCCTTAAATTTTCTGTCTTTACTAAGAGTCAAAAACATAAAACAGGATTGTAAGTTTAATGCAGAAGATGCCATTGCTTAGACAAACATAAACATGAACATTTAGTCTAAATTAGCTGATATTAGCACAAGGGATCTGGTCTACTTTAGTTCTAACATGTAGGTGGCACAGATCCTAATTTACTGTCCAAATCATTTACTGTCTGCCTAAAACATTTTTAAAGCTCGAGTTAATTTTTCACATTGCTTTAAACCTTTGGTTCATCTGTTTAGCAGAGATCAACTCTGAACTTTAACAAAGCCATGGTTACATAATTGACAATTACATGGAAAGCAGCTGAAGCTTTTTGCTCTCCTTTGCTTCCACAGGAGCTAAAACAGGAGCCTTTGTGTACTAATACTTTCACTTTGATCAAATCTAATAAATCCCAGTTAAAGAAAACACCACAGATGTCTGTGTGTGTACAGAGTGAGCTGTAGAGTTACGTCCTGTGCAGGCACACACACACACACACACACACACACATTCTAATAGCTTACAGCAGGTGGTCAAAATCCTCTATGGTGCCTCTGGGCCTGACAGTGACCCTGTTGACCTCGTTGTGTAGACCGTCCAAGAGAAAACGCAGGAACTCCTGAGCATCTTGTTGGCTGCAACATACAGCAAAGCTACTCTTTAATCTCTAGGCGTGCAGACATTCATCCAGGTGTTCAAGTGCTTGTATTATGTTCAGAGCCCCAATAATGACATGATAAAATGATGAAAAAGGAGGAATAAGAGCTTACTTGTATCCCACAAATCTGGGAGCGTATCTCTGGATCTGAGTTTTGAATTCAGATGGGCTGACTGCCTCGCTGCTGGACGACGTCCACATGGTCTGCATCAGCTTGGCAAATTCTACCAACACACAATGTTAGCGTTACTTACAAGTTAGGAGAAACAACTGCACTCAATCAGGTTGATAAAGGTGCAGCTCGTTTTCTCTACTGGAGTCACATTTACCCATTTCCTTACACATTTAAAAATGTAAGAATACTCTCTTTGCCTGCAGACATATAAAAGTTCACCTCTTTGTCTAATTCATGTTTGACTGCATGCACATCTAACTTAGAGAAGAGCAGTGAGTGATAGTGTTGTGTGTGAGGAGGAGTGTTTGGCCTCTCGGGGCCCATGTGACTCATCTCTCACCTTCCATGAGGGCTGTGTTAGTGCGGCTGTTGTTGTTAAGGTCTCTGCGGTGTGAGTTGTGCAAGCAGTAGTCTCGCAGGCTTTGTGTGTTGCTGAGACACTGCAGGATGCTGTTCATGAAACACTGCAAGAAACAACAGCACCACTGAAATGTCAAGTTACTCCTTCAACAACTCCTCACTACAGCTCAGGTCACACTTGAGTTTAAATTCTTTTAAGGGATGTTTTGCCAGATTGTACAGTTTTTTCCCTCTGCATAAGCATGTAGAAGGTTTGCATTAGGTTTGTACAAAAAGCAGCAAACAGAATTAGTTAACTATGCTATAAAAGTCATTTTCCCCTAAAATTTTATTGTATTATTTCCAAAATGCCACGTTTTCCATTCTCGTTTTTCTGAATTCTGTGTTTTATGACTTTTATCAAAATTTCCACCCAAAATGCACATTATTATGGTTAATTAAAAATCTTCAACAATAAAAAAAATAGAGAAAAATGTCATGACTATTGAGACATTTGACTGAAAATACAGCAAAAGTAATGTTTCAGTTTAAAAAACAAACAACGTTGAATTAAAATATTTCAAAACTGGCATGAAAATAATTTAATCCAAATGATTTCAGTCTTTGTAAAGTACCTCAAAAATACACACGCACACACACACACACACACACACACAGTCCATTTCATTCATTTTAGGCGCCGTCTGTCTGTCTGCTTGTTGCCTGGTAGACGTTGGGCTGGACCGCCACTCGTTCCTGGCTACATTTCAACAAGCTGCTCTCAACATTAACCTCCAGAAGACAGCCACTGTTAGCCAGTTGGGAACAAACTGACTCCACTGAAAGGCTTTCAGTTTGACCATCATGGATTCACACATAAGGGTTTACTCACAGTGTTTCCTAAGTTCTTCAGTCCCACCAGGCCATGGGCACTCTTTGAGTTCTGAAAAGCAAAAATACAACATTTAGGTGACGATGCACATCGAGTCTCCTTAATCATCTTATATTCTTCAGTGCACCAAAACTCTCAAAGAAGGATTGAGTTTTTAACCCAGATGTGCTGTGTGGATGTTTCTGTGATATACTGGGAGAAGAAGTACTATACAGTAGAAACAGGTATCATAAAAGCTCAAAATTCATCATGAGTTTTGGTAAACTGAGGGGTTTTTTTTTTCATTCTTGAAATAGCAGTAAGTGAATCTGATCTCCTCTTATCTTGTTTTCTGTTTTTAAACAGTCTGACTGATATCGGAGCAGAATGAAATGTCTGACATCAGGACAGGATTCTTCCTTTTCTCAGTTAACATTCTGTTAGGACACCTCTAATATCACAATGTGGGCTCACATCAGATCAAACGTTTTGCCTCTTTCTGTTAGCGGAAACAGGAATTGGGGATTTAAATGACTAACTTTTGAAACAACCACTGAATTAATATTTATGTAATCTGCCTGAAATGGGGTCAAATATTAAGGTGTGTTCATTTCTGATTATTGTTTCTTTACTTTTTTTGATTATACATGTTGTTTTGAAAAACCAGAATTAATTTGCCAGAAATGGTGAGCTAAATGTATTTAAGGTAACATCCCTGATTAACAGCTGAACACATCTCTTTTCTCTCTCTAGGGTTGAAATGAGTGATACAGAGTCTTCTGAGCTGCACTTTGTCTCTCCCTTCACCTAGGACCTATCTGTGATGGGTGACCCAACCAGGGGAACAACTTCCCCAGACAACAGAGCTCCTGGGATCACCACGGCACTCAAAACTCCTCCACCATGGTAAGGTGGGGGTTCAAGGAGGCGCTGATCCATTGAAATACTGAGGGCAGCTGTATGGAAGAAAGGTAACTTTATTATTTTGTTAGCTTTACACAGTGGAGCTTTGTATGTACTGCATGTTCAAAGTGAACATCCTGTCCTGAGATCTGCTCATGATTGGAGGCATGTTCTGTCTATTCATCTGTAACACACAGCTCTGATGCAGGAAATGACTTTTCCTATTATATAAAAACCTGCCATCTGCCTTTTATACAAGTAACACAGAGTCAATAGCAGATTTGGAAGAGAGGGAAACACGCTGGTTTAATTAACTAAAGCTTATCTAAAGCCTTCGTTGTGTAAATTCCCTGTAGTGGATGGAACAGAGTATTAGCCAACACCAAAGCAACATGAAAGCTGAAACTATCACAAGATGGTGATGCCTCCCTCCACTGTGACAGAATGTAGTACGAGTTCCTCAGATTTTGCTATGCTGTTCACACACACACATGGACACACACTCATAAAACCCTCCATTAGAATGTGTATGACTTAGCCTGCTGAGCAATACCACAATCATCCGACTAAAAATAGTAGCTTTGCTTTCTCAGAGTTATAATTAAGCTAAAATTAAAATATGCTTGTTTTGAAGTACGATTTTAAAATTGTCTCAGAGAGACCCAGATATGTGCGAGAAGTGCTACAGGCAGGACTAAGTTTAAAAAATTCAAGATGTTTTTAGCCATTCAAGTTTTAATGCCTGTGAGACGAACAGTGGTAGAAAGAGTCTGGCTGAAGGTAGATCTGAGTGTCGTCTGCATAGAAATGGAGAAGAGATGCTATAGTTCAATAAAATGGAACCTAAAGGGAGCCTGAACATGGTAAATACAATCTACCCATAAATCAAGGGCAGAGACTTGCCCTTGACATTGGTGGGGACTTATAAAAGCCCCTAAACACACACACACACACGCAAACACACACACACACACACACACGCACACGC